>PVIJ01003486.1:0-134644 GCA_004024925.1 Scalopus aquaticus
TGTCCTTCTATCCCAGTTTTACTGAGTTTTTATCATAAATGGATGCTGGATCTTGTCAAATGTCTTCTCTGCATTTGTTAATGTGGTCCATATGTTGGTCTTTTGTGAATGCTTTTTTTCACTCAGTATGTTTTTTAATATCATTCATGTTGTGGCATGAATACTTAACTTCCTTTATTGATGAATAATATTCCAAAAATATGGATACACCACAATTTTTCCATTCACTATTTGATAGACATTTGGGTTGTTTCTACATTTCAGTTATTATGAACATTTGTGTCCAGGTTTTATGTGTGGACTTGTTTTCATTTCTCTTGGATATATAATTAGGACTGAAACTGCTAGGTCAAATGGTAATCTTATGTTTGTCTGGCAACCCTATGTTTAACTTTTTGAGGCATTTCCAGACTGTTTTCCAGATTAACTGTACCAATATTACCACCTGCAGTGAATGAAGGTTCCAATTTCATTGTTTTCTCGTACACTTATCATCTGACTTTTTGATTAAAGCCATTCTACTGGGTGTGAGGTGACTCTCTGTGGTTTTAATTTGCATTTCCCTGATCATTAAATTTTATTTACTCTTAACACATTTTATTCTCTGTGCCCCAAACTAGCTAGTTTTTCCAAAAAGGCCTTTTTCTAAAGCTACTCATTGTTGGAAGACTAAGACAATTCAAAACCAAGAGTTTATAATGGAAAATATATCTGCATAAATTTTGTGATTATTATCTTTTGATTTGGGCATGTTAAGAAATTTGAAGGCCATGTTTGGCATGACCTTTCTTAAACTTTATAATATACTTACAATTCAAATCTCAGATAGTCTCCCTGCAAAAAAAGCTAAAACTGTGAAATAAGGAGCCAAAATAACCATAGAATAGAAGTGATATGCTGAGTTGCTCTGGACAAAGAAAAATGATCAGCTTTCAAATATGAATCCCAAACCAAATGTCATAAGGGTTGACCTGAATCGCAAGGGTTAATTTGCATTATGGCTACACTGTGGCCTGCTTAAGGTGAGAAGCTGCAAGAATTTATTGAACAACTCTTCCCAGTACTGCTAGAGAGACTGGCTAGCATGTGTATATATATTTGTATCTATGTCTTAAACAATCCAGGCAAAATTTCAGGCATCCTACCTGTTTAAAGATTTAAGAGCACCAGTCCTTCCTTGAGTTTGGTGTGGTAGGGTTCAACTTAAATCTGTTTATAAACCATTCTGGGTGTGAACCCAAATCTTTCCAAAGGCAGAAATTCATATCCTCTTTGTAATTTTAATTCTTGATATTTTATATGACTGAGGCTGAATATAAAAATGAACAACAGTCACACTAGCTATGACAATAGGACTCTTAACTCATAACTTTGCAGCAACTGGTGTTGGAAGCCAAACCACAACTTCTGCAGGTCCAGAATGGTCAGGATTTGGTAACAGCCAGTCCCCAAATTTTTGTCCCCACTTCCAACTCATGACCAAGCACAAAGTCAAATATACTTCCCAAATCAATCACATAGCATGCCTGCTAGATTCTAGTTAGCCTGCTTCTAGCTGCCCTTTGTCAACACCTAAAATCAAAGTATCAAATCAACATCTTCTCCCTTTCTGTAATCATGCAACTTTTCCACTATCTTGCCTGTCTGTGAGTTTCTGCCTAATGTAGGTGATGGTGGCTAGCTCCCTTGTTATAGCAAGCTCTCAATAAATATCCTTTGCTAGTTCTCATTTTGGTTTTCATTTATTCCCACATAGCTATATTTTTTATTTTTACACATAAATGAATCAGACTGATAGGACAGCACAATAATTTTCCTAAGAGCTGGATGGTAATGCAACATCTAATAATGCATGATACCATCTTTACTCTAATCCCTAAAGTAATTGCAACTGTGGCAGGAGATAAGAAATAATGGTTATAAAATGTATATATTTCCATTCTTTTTTGATAATCACAATCTTTCCCTTTTGTGAAATTACGTATCTATATTGGATAACAACTATACACATCCGTATCACATTTAACTAGAAAACAGCATTTTTTTCTGTTTCCTAACTTAACAGTTCATAATTTTTTTAAGAAGGAACATAATTAGTTTAATACATTCATTAGGCAATTTCTTAACTTATCCAAGATAACTACCATCTGGACCTGCTGGTTTCGATTTATTCTAATTGTCAATATATTCCATTACAGTAATTTGTTTTTTGCACAAACTGATGAGATAATTCAGTTTTTAACCCTTCCCTAGTTAAAATTCTAATATATCTCTAGTATTACGAGTAGAAAATACATCCTTATATTCTCGTAATTTTTTACAAATGGAGAACACATTTTTCCCTTCATTCTCACTTTTCTTCTTCCCAGCACTGCTTTTTAAAAAATTAACTTGCACCTAAGGGATTTCTTGGCCTGTGTTAATCTCTCTTATAGCCCCAACACCTAGAACAAACCTGGAAAGATACAGAAAATGCTCAATATAGATATTAAATGCATGAACATTTAATGAAGCAATCAAAATACTATCAAAACATTAAATATTAGATACCACTACTTATCTTTTCAAATGGCCAAAATCTGGAACATTGACAAGGATGTGGAGCAAGAACTCATTCACTGTTTGTGGGGATGCAAAATGGTGCAACCTCTCTAGTGGTTTCCTATAGAACTAAATATACTATTATCAGATGATCCACTTGGTCATGTTCCCAAAGGAACTGAAAACATGCCCACACTAAAACCAATACACAGATATTTATAGCAGCTTAATTCATAATTGCCCAAACTTAGGAGCAACTAAGTAGTCCTTCAGTTGATGGATAAACTGTAGTACATCTAGACAATGGACTATTATCAGCACTAAAAACAAATTAACTATGAAACCATGAAGACATGGAGGAAACTTAAAATGGGGATTCCCTATCTCCTCACCTAAAGTTAAACCACCAGAAGAGATTCTCCAACGACATAGCAAAACCAAAACTTCACCATCTTGGGAGCAGTATAATTCAGGTTAGTGGGGAAGGCAACAGCTAAGGCTAAATGTCTGGAGTCAAATAGCCATCATTTTATCCCAGTCCTAAATTCACTATTGTGGAACAAAAGCATTTTAAAGCTCTTCTAAGCCTTATTTGAAAACAAAAACAAAACAAAACAAAAAAACAAATACTAACGATACCATCCTCATAGCATTGCTCTAAAAAATGTCTGTAAGAGAGAGTTCACTTCTTGGTCAAACTCAAAATTTGCCACCAGTAGTAAAGATCTATACATAACTTATGATGCAGGATTAGTGGAACATGTGTGTATATGGAAGAGCAAAAATGTAACCCCAAAATTAAAATAAAAATTAAAAATATAGTTTAATTTGGGGTTACCACTTCAGAATTCCACAGCCCATTTAGTCAACATTTACTGTGTCTCTGTATGGTTATAGTAGTAGCAGACATTAGAGCACTAGAAAGATCAGTCCCTGTCTTTGGGATATTTATACTCCTCATGAAATAACTCAAGGGTCTAAAAAGTAACTTGAAAATGAGTGCAAATTATCCTATTTCAGTAAACATAAAGAGGAAGGCAGTGCGCACCTTTCTCCAGGAGCAGAAAATAAGAAGAGGCTTTCGTGTCAGCAATGACAACACCTCTCATTTTTAACAATGACATTGAAGAATAGTTTGACTTGGCACTCCATCTCTCTGCTCCCACAGTACCTTGTAAATGCCTGATCCAGGCTGTGTGTAGGAGAGGGGCCTGGGACAGCCTTCTGTCAAACAGTTCAGTGCCTCGGCACTAGAGTAAGTCCTGGGGACACAGATATAGGCCAGAGGAATTCACCGTCACATGAGTCTAAAAACTACAAAGGTGCTCTGAAGAATGACATAACCAGCCTGGGGTTGAAGGAAAGTGGTCACCCCAGTGTCCATTAAACAGAGGCTTACAAAGAAGGTAGAAGTGAGGCAGTAGGGAAGGGAGAAAATGACAATTGGAGGGAGAAAGCAGCAGAGAAAACTCCAAGTAGTTGAAGGGTTGGAACTAAGGGAGTATGTGAAGCAGGTGGTGTCTCAATTATAGCTCTTTCTAAAGTAGATATATTTGAAGTTCCCTATGATAGCAGTTGAAAAAGTAGAGAAATTTGGTTCAAATTTATGATAACCAATTGTTGATTCATCAATTAAGAATTTAAAATGATGAGACTCTTAGATTTGTACTTTAATAAGATCACCCAGATCATTATTGCTTTTCTTTTCCCCTCCACTCCTACATTATTTATTCTTAACTTGATTTCATTATTATGAAAATATTTTTTATGCATGCAAGTACTGGGGTATAGGCCAGCGGTGTGGGGGGTGAGAGGATTCACCAGAGACAGAGAGGGGAGCAGAACAGGAAGATTCACTGAAATACACTGCTGAGAGGAGCAGGGGGCAAGACAAGAGAGGTGTGCTGGGCCATGTGGATTAGCTCCCTGGCTGGGGACTGAACTCATGCAGCAGTGGCTGGCGATAGCTTGATAGCACTGAGACTTTAACCCCTGCACCATCAGGGAGGCCCTATTATGAAAACATTTTAAATGTATGACTATTCGGCTTTTTTTAGGTGACACTCAAAGATGCTTTAAGTCCTTAATATTTACTAAAAGGTATGAAAACAGTCAGGAAATGAGAATACATCCAGTTATAAAATTAACAAATTCTGGGGCTCTAATGTGCAGCATGGTGATTAAAACTATATGCTTTTTATACTTGAGGGCCTCCCTGGTGGTGCAACGGGTTAAGTCTGAGCACTATGAAACTATCTGCAGCCACTGCAGCATGAGTTCGATCCCCGGGCAGGGAGCTTCCTACATGGCGCAGCAGACCTCTCCTGCTTCAGCTGCTGCACCCCTCAGCAGAGTACTTCAGTAGATCCGCCTGTTCTGCTCCCCACTCTGTCTCTGATGAATCCTCTTACCACCCTACACCTCTAGCCTACACCCCAGTTCTTGTATGAATAAATGAATAACTCTTTAAAAAAAACTATATTATATACTTGAAAGTTGTTGAAAGTAGATCTTATATGTTCTCGATGCCCCCACACACACAAATAAAGAAAGAAAAGAAATAGTAATTATTGATGGGATGGATGTTGTAGTTAATATCATGGTGATTATTTTCCAATATTTAAAAATAAACATGTTGTACACTGTAAACTTACACAATGTTATCTATCAATTATTTCTCAATAAAACTGGGGGGAAATAAAATTTCTCCTTTTAACTTATTATAATTTCTATTTCTTGAGCACATTTGTCCCTCTTTTAAATATCATATTATTTTCCGCTTGTAGCTATATGCCACTTAATCATAAGGGGATGCATATTTCAGCTTAAAGGCCAAAATATCTGCCCCTAAACACCTAACATGTAAATATATAAACATACATGTTTTAATTTTTATTCATATCATTATCAAGACACTTACCATATCATTATCACGATTCAGTATCACAGCATGTGACAGTGATTAATTCAGTAATTCAGTGAAGACCTCCTACATCATCATTTATCATACACAAGACTCTGTGTATGACAGGAGTTAGATGTGAGCACAATGGTGCTGGTCTTAAGGAACTTGCTAATGGTGGAAGACAAAGAATTTAATACAAATAAGACATGCCAGAAATACCACTAGAACAGTATAAATAAACATGATATTCAAAGATGGTAACAATTTCATCTTGTTGGAGAGTTCGGAAAATGATTCATGGAAAGAAACTAAGGATTAGCTGGATTTGATGAGGTTTAGTATGGCAAGAGAGAGGAAGTTGGAGAAAGCACAGGGGAAGTTTAGAAAACAGTTTGGTTTGTCTGTGTACAAAATGGAGTGGTGCGAAAAATTGCTAGAAAGTTAGGACCATTAGGAGATCCTAGATTCTACCACATTTTAAGTGGGAAATAACAATTAGAGGCACATTTAGTACAACTAACGTGCGAATGGACATTTAGGACAGTCAGATGAGGAAAAAGGTATAAGAAAAAGACATGTTGAAAGTCATTTATAAAATATCGTAAAGATGTGATTAGACTGAACTAAGCACCACTTAACTGCCTTTTGACAGAAATGAGAGTTGGGAAAGAACTGGTAAGACTCTGCCACCAATCAAAACCAGCACTCACCTCCATGGTTCTGCTTATCCTTCCACTCCTGACTCCACAGTTAGTGATGAGGGAGCCAGGAGGGCAAAGCCCTTGGGCAAGTAAACACAGATGGCCAAGACATACACCCAGCTGCCAACAAGGTGTTCTGTTAAAAGTCATTGTGGAAAGCAGTACACTCTTCCAAGCCAGCTAAAATATTTTAATTACCAACTCTAATAACTGTTACAAGGGTTTATTCTATATACATTTTAAAAAACTAACTCAAGGAACATTTGCCCTATCTGGCGATGTCACAGCACATCCACATCAAATGTATGAAAGCTAAATTTACTTTTTTGGAGGAGCACCAAAATCACCATAATTTAGTCTTTGGTGCCCCCTTGTGGAATATTTAGTGTATTATTTACCCTCCGCCACGCAGAAACATGGACGGGTTATTTCTATCATGTGAAACATCTGAAGGACTTTCTATATATGTCACGCTATTTTTAAGAGACACAATTTTAAAATAAAGCCACATAAATAATTTACTGCAAACCAACAATCAGATTATGAATTTTCAGTAAATTTTTATGTCGTAAATTTATGTTGATTTTGCTTTGTGTCATAAAGTCAAAATAATTGGATAACTAAGCTTGCACAGTGCTAAGCAGCAAAAATATTTTCTCAATAGCACTTTAAATTATTTATAAATTAACAATACCTTAAATTATTGCAAAGAAAGCCTTACTATGACTTTAAGTCTTTACATATCTGTAATAAATTTAAACATACATACTTGGGCCCATAGAAATGCTAGTACAAAATGATAACTCTTATTGTGTTGTTTTTCTTTAACTTATCACAACTGACTTTTTTTTTCCCCAAAGTAGGGGGTTAGAAATAGGAAATACCTATCCTTTCTGGAAAGGAGTAGAAGTCAAATAGAAAGAATATTCTTACCCATTAACTGGCAAGACTGGCAAGGGAGATGGAAAAATTGTTACCCTAAATCAGTAGAAGATAAGGCATTTATTGGTTTCCCCCCCAAATCAATAGTCAATTCATTTCCTTAAGTCCTCATTAAGAAATGACACAAAATAGAGAAATAAATATCAATTTTAACCACCCCTTTTATTTTGGAATCTGCTGGGAAACCGAGTGGGCCCATCAATAAATATAGTAAACCCATTAAGTATATACATTTGGTGAACTTTTTCTTCTTACTCTCTCATTCAATAATCAAAGTCTCTGAGACTAGTAATTACTAGTCTAGTAATTACTAGAATGTGGTAATATTTATTCTTGCTTTCATGCCTTCTGTCTGTAAATTACAAAGACCTTAGACCTGGAACAGTGGTTTTTCACTTGAACTGAACTCTCAGATAATGGTATATTCATTCAATTCATTTAATTCTTCAAATTATAAAGTTGTTTAAGTAACAATGAACTTAAGGGACTACTCTACTCAGGCAGAGTTGTTCTAAATTAGATTTTACTCCTGGTATACCAATAGATTTTTCTTCATAAATGTCAAAACAATCTTCCATTGAAGACATGCATATTGAATTTATTAATAGGTATTCTATAGAGTCTGTCATGTACAATGGCAGATTAGCTCTGGTAGAGTCCTGCCTCCTCACGCTTGTTGTTTGATATTAGATTATTTAGTCTGATTTTTGGTCTCCTGATAATATCAAAGGAATGAAATAGCAACTGCCCTATAGAGTGGCTGTGGGGAATAAATGAGTTAGCACATGTAAAATATTTAGAATAGTGTATATATATAAAGTAAATAATTCATGGTTTGTTGAAGTTTTTCAATTAGAATTTTTTTCACAAGAAAGTTTGACTTTATAGTTTCATTCAGCATAATATTAATGATATCAAGTTCATATGTTCTATCCACACAAAAGCTATTTTATTTTTTCTGTTCACTTTCAGTCAAATGTGTAATCCCCAGATTGGTGTAACGCTGAGTTTTAAGATTGACTTTACATTACATCATCTCATTTAGTTTCCTTTACTATACAGGAAATAGGCTCAGAATAAATAAGTGATTGCATAAGGACACAGCTAGCAAGTGGCTCGGGACACCAGCCCAGTCTTTCTGGACCCCAGTCTGGAGCTTCTTCCATTACACTCTACCTAGTTATAAATTAGTTAAAAGTATGAGTATACCAAATTCACTAATTACCCCTTTTAAAGCTATTTAAGAAATCTTTTGATCCCACTTTGTGTATGTAATGAAGCATTAATTAATGAAATTAAACATTAAGAGGTTAGCAAATTATTAGCCAGAATTGTAATAGTTTACCTGTATAAAAATTATTAGTAAAGTTGGTGGGAATGTAAACAGGTCTAACCTCTATGGAAAAAATAAGTTTATTAAAATAGTGAAAATAGACCTACCATATAATCCAGCAACTCCACTCCTCGGTATCTATCCAAAGAATGCAAAAACACTAATTCAAACAGATATGTGTGTATTGCAACACTACTTAAAAGCCAATTTATGGGAACAAACAATTGTCCAACAACAGATGAATGGATAAAGATGTGGTATATATGTACAATGGAATACTACTCAGCTATTTTTTAAAAAGATAAAAATGTGCTATTAGTGACAACATGGATGATATGAATGGAAATGGAGGGGCTTTTGCTATGTGCATTAAGTCAGAAGGAAGGAGACAAAAACTGAATGATTTTACGTATGTGGAATATGCAGCAAAGGAACAGACAAAACTAAACTAAAACAAACCCAAGAAATATGACTGCAGAATTAAGGCTACCAGAAAGGGAGATGAGGGTAGAGAACAAAGTGGGGAGAGGCCCAATGGAGGATCAATACATTTGTATTGTGGTGGTAGGTGCAGTGTGGTAACAGACATCTGAAGAGCTGGGAATTTATACCCTTCAATCATATAGTATTATAAAATAATGTTGATATTAAATATTAAAAATAATTTAATATTTTAAAAATTACTAGTAACCCCCCCAAATCTATTCATTCAATACAACTTGCTGAACACCTTCTACTTACCTGCCACTAGGCTAGATGCTAGAGATACGATTGTGTTTAAATCAAATATGATACGGTACAGATCTTCAAAGAGCTTACAGTCTTATGGGGAAATAAAAGTAAACAAGCAATTTTAATAATGTGAACTAAGTGGCCACAACTAAGGAAGTATAGGATGCTATGAGAGCATACACCTAGGGTACCTGTTCCAGTATTTATAAGAGTATACAATAACTTACAATAATTAGAATAATGTCGACTATTTTCTGGATAGCTGGAGTCTTCATTTAAATAAAGCTCATGAATTCCATTTGATTTACTTCTAGTAAACTCACCTTCTTCTTGGCCTCATTATACATATAAAACCTACCAATAAGAAACTTACCTTTTGAATTTCTACTTGGATATTTTTTCAGAAAGCTTTATGATAAAATCACTAAAGTATGTGAAATTAAGTCCTTATACTATGTCGTTCATGCCACTAGGTCATAATATTCAAATCCTAATTAAAATCAGAAATATAAAAAATTTGAATTTCCATTGTTAACAGTACCTGTGGTAAGAGGAACACATATAGGTTGTTGATTTCTAAAACGAAGCATGGTAAAATCTACCTCTCCACCGAGTGAAAGACATATACATATGAGTTACCTAAACATAAGCTGAGAAAATATGGAATTATCTTCAAATTTTCCCCTGGTTTTGTTAATCTGTTCAACAACAGAACGTCTATCTTTCTTGCTGCTATTTTACAAATGGAACATGCAACTACAAGTGATTATTTGAAAGAGAGACATTATAAACAATTTAGTAATTTTTCTTATTACAAAAACACATCTTTCCAACCACCCCCAATTTGTCACAGTGTTGATGCCCAGGACATATTAAACAAATGAAACCAGCAATTGTAGTTCTGGTAGTTTAAAAAGTACTTATATGAAATGTGTAATTTAAAGGAGGGTTTAAGTGACTTAGACTTCCACTGTGGTGAATAACCACAGATATTTAATAACTTACTTTTATGTCTTAATTATCAAAATTAAGTAGATTTTATTTAGCCAGAAGTCTGTCCAAATATGAGACTTATAAATTAAGAGAAAGTGTGAAATTAGAGTAAATTTTGAAAACATTTTATTTACATTTCATTTCAGTCAAATGTTCATTTCCAAATCTATAAGACCATCTGTCTCAGTTTCAAATATTATTTGGAAAACTCTTATTTAAAAAGGACTGAAAAACATTTCAACATAGTGATGGAAAATTTTAAAATGTTACATAAAACAGTTAAATACATATATATGACAACAAAAATTCTTTATTTAAAAATACAAGGTTATTAAAAAGGGTAAAAATGACAGTAAAATTTTTTCAAAACTCATTTTAAAGAAAACATAAGACATGAATTATATACACAAATTAGGAAGTAATCATCATCTGTCATTAATGGGAATATTTGCATGCTCTCACAATATTCATAATTTTAAGTCAGACAAAGTAAATATTGGAGGGGAGTGCTTCTTTTATAATTAGTCTCTTTAGAGGCGTTTTAAATTCTGCTTACTCTGGGCACTTCCTGGAAGAGCATCTTTTCTATTTCTTGGCTTTGCTGCTCCTCTACTACATTCTTCAGACCCATGGTAAGCACACAAACATAACACACAAAAGTCAAAACCACAGGCTGTGCGGCTACACAGTCCCCTTTTCTTATATGGCTGGTATTTAGCAGGGGATTGGCACCGTGGGCAAGGTTTTAATGCTTCATCAATAAAAAGTGTTTTGGCAACCTGCAGTGAAAGCATACACACATCTTGCAGTTTCATACAGAGAACTGTTTTATTTCAAACTCTGCAAATATTTACTTCTAATAATTTATGATAAATACTCACCTTAACATATTCTTCCTGTTTACTACTTAAGTGGGCAACAGAAGAGCTTGCTATAGGCGTCAAAACTTCCCCCCAAGGAGAAAATGTTGAAACTTGTTCTTTCTGAGAACCTGGGGTCCTAGCCTGAGCTTGCACGGATCTTAAAGCTGATCGATTTAAAAGGTGGAGCCGAGTAGCAGCATCCTCAACATTTAATATAGTTCCCTGTGGTAAAAGATAAGAAGGCCAGTAGTACATATCACTGTTCTAGGACAGTTTTCTGATGCTCAGGTATTTATGTGGAAGTGGTTTTATACTCCTAGAATTTTCTCCCTAAAACATTCTGTGTTAGAAATGTTTTCGTCTCACATTTTAAAATACAATATATAAAAACATTAAAATAACATGTCAGCTTTTTTAAAAAAGTTTGTCTGATTAGTTATTTTTCCTTATAAAGGATGGGTCAGCAAACAATTCCTGAAAAGGGTCAAACAATAAATATTTTATGCTTTGTGGGCCAGACAGCTGAAGCTATTCAATCACCATTTTAGCAAAAGCAGCTATAGAGAACATATGAATGAAAAAGAAGGTCTATGTTCCACTAAAAGTTACTTTAAAAACATAGGTAACAGACTGGAAATGGCCAACAGACTGGAGCAGCCATCACTGTAGTGAAGGTCTATGAAAAGGTGTATTTATTTTTTTTAAGTTTGTTATGGGATACCATAAAATTCTCTGAAGTTTTCTAACTTAGCCACATGTCAGAAGAAGAATGGGCCTGGGCAGACTATAAAACACAATTAGTTTGGCTGGTCTTTGCAAAAAAACAAATACTTGCCATACTTGGAGAGACTTGGATCATTCTGATGCGTTAAGCTTTAATCAATTGATATTTTAAAAGGAGAAAAGAAAATCTCTCATCTGAACTGGATTTCTACATTACTTAAATATCTAGCCAAGAAATATGAATAATCCATATTCCATAGTCCTCTATTTTGTTAGGGTTGGTAATAGGGAAAAACAGTTTTTGTTTGTTTGTTTGTTTGTTTGTTTCACGAATTGGTTACCACTCATCAAAATGAAATGTATTGCAGGTGACTTTCTTTATGTGTACAACTGTAATTATGTTTCCTCTCCCTAGGTAGTGACCCTTTGCCACAATTGGCTCCTAGTAATCGGGAGAATTAAAACATGAGAAATTATAATAGGGCAAGTATAGGAAATGTGGTTAGCTGGTCATGAAAAATTATGTTATTAACATTTTAACAACATATGCATAAGAGTAATGGATGAATATTGGTTTTCAGAAATAGAATGAAGGTGAATTTATTCAAGGACCCCATAACCCTTTTTATATTACACTTGCTTAAATGATTTGCATCCTAGACCGTAAGCACATGACTCGAGCACACTGAAAGAAAATACCCACTGGATTTCGATGCAGTGATTGTTCATCCCCCCACTACCACCAAAAAAGAGAGATTTTGTTGAAGCAAATTCCAGCCACAGAAGAAACATTCATTCAACAGATACTTATAAAATACCTAAAAGGGCCAAGTGAATAAGAAAGTCTAATCCTTGTATTTCTAAAGCTTAAAATGTATGCTACTCTCTCTGAATAAAACAAGGCAAAGAAGGCCTCCCTGGTGGCACAAGGGGTTAAGTCTCAGCACTATGAAGCCATATGCAGCCACTGCAGCAAGAGTTCCCAGCCAAGGAACTAACCACATGGCACTGCAGACCATTCCTGTGTCGCCCGCTGCTCCCCTCAGCAATGTACTTCAATGGATCCGCCTGTTCTGTTTCCCACTCTGTCTCTGGTGAATCCTCTCTCACACACACACCCACACCTATGGCCTGCACCCTAGCTCTTGTATGCATCAATAAATCTTTTAAAAAAATAAAACAAGGCAAACATTCAGCAAAGGCACATGTTCGCAAGCGCCAAAACCTTTCACAACACAGTCATCATCACCAGAAAATATTTAAATGTGAGAGTGAAGTCATTTCATGGTTGTTCATTTCCATGGAGAGCAGTGAAGAATAAAGTACATTAAGAGATTCAATGCAAAAGTTGTGGTATTGCAGTTAAAAGTTCATCTCACTGCTGCAAAGCAAAACAGAAAAAACTGAAATCCTGTTATATGTAGTTGGTCTTTGTCATTTAATTTTTACATACATAGAGCTTTCAGTGTAAGGAAATACATACACTATACAAGTGTGAGGAAACTATCAAACAAGTTTGTTTTGTAATTTTTCTGTTTGGTTGATGATACATTAGAATAGTTCAGGTAGAGAACAATCAATTCACATTGGAATAGGAGGGAAGGATGTCTCTGAAGAAAAAAAGGAACGGGGCCTCCCTGGTGGCTCAACAGGTTAAGTCTCAGCCTATGATGCTATCAGCAGCCACTGCAGCATGAGTTCCATACCTGGCCGGGGAGCTTCCCACATGGTGCAGCAGATCTCTCCCACTTTGCCCACTGCTCCCCTCAGCAGTGTATTTCAGTCTATCTGCCTGTTCTGCTCCCCACTCTGTCTCTGGTGAATCCTCTCACCCCAGCTTGGATGCATAAATAAAAAAATCTTTTTAAAAAAAAAGGAAAAAAAAGGAACGGATAGAATACCTGATTTGTTTGGACTTACACAGAGGAGGTTTTCAATTCTGGTGGATAATAGGAGATGAATCAGGGATCTGTATAGAGAAACACTAAGCCAAAAAAAAAGAAAAAGAAAGAAAAAAGCTGGGCAATTATTACCTATGAGGGGTGGGAGTGGAGAGAAGTTATGTTAAACAAGATATAATCATAGTATACTGCATTACAGCTATCAAAAAGTCAAAATAATAAAGCTATCAAACTAATAATCTCAATACACTCTTAATAATGTCAGCACCTATTTCTTCTGATTCACTCTCAAATGATGGCATGTAGTTTACATACATAAGATAGGAGAAAGGCAGGCACTGAGAGGGAGATGAGTAGATTAGTAGTGGTAGTAGTGGTAAGAGGTGAGAGAACTAACCTAGCCCTTCTGTAGAATAACAAGAAATAATAGTAAAGTCATGGTATTTAGAATATGGAGGTAAAGATTAGAAGAGACGCCTGTGGAGTTGAAAGTGATAGCTTTGATGACAAGAATCAAGAGTAGGAAGGGGTAGAATTGGAGAATGTTTATTTTATTATAAGCCTCATAGTCCAATTTAGCTTTTTAAATCATATGCTCTTATTGCTTTGTAAAAACTTTGAAAGTATAACACAATAAGAAAAAAGTTTAAGCATGTTCCTTAACAAACAAGGTTTAAAAATAGTGGTGCCCAGGAAATGAGCACAGAATATTTTATCTGGAATTACCTGAAAGATTGCCAACACAACATTTCTTCCCTATGAGATATATATGGTAGAGTACATCAAGCTAAAAGTTTAATTAACAGATGCTCCCTAAAAACAATTATTTTTAAAGTTTGTCCTTTTCATGTTGGGTAGCACTCTTAAAAGATATGTTAAGAAGGTAATTGAATCTTTGCTATTATAAGCTCCCAGAATCAACAGCTACAGGGAACTGTGAAGGTAAGAGGTAAGAAAATAAAACTTTCTAAGTAAACTAGAAAGTCAACATTTCTGTTAACAGCAGCCCTTGATATTTCATTGTAATAAGAAAACCACCAATCTTCCATCTAGTTACTCATATTTGTTTATGCCATGTTTCATCTCAATTATTACATTTAGTCAAATAAGCAATTTACTCATAATCTTATAATTTCTAGTAGACAAGAATAAGGGGATAAACTCTCAGGGTTGGTAATGGTACCTAAGGAAGTTCTAAAGGTTGAAGATACAATCAAATATGGGTGCCAGAGTTATCAGATGTATGTTAAACAAAGCAGTGTCCCTAGGGAGAATAGTTAACTTCTGAAGGATTTTTCTTGTAATTTCAAAGCTGGGTCTCAAATTTTCAAGAAAGTACATTCAAAAAGCTTTACCAGTGCTAACCTGCAATGTTCACTCACCTTCAGACCTTCACATGTGCTGTGGCCTTTGCTGAACACTGTTTCCTGGCTAACTGCTAATTCCATACAGGTCTAAGTTGAGCTGCTTTTTTCTGAGAAGCCTCCTCTTGATTCCCAGGTATCATACATTCCTTTTAATGTTCCCATAGAACTTACTCTGGGTTTCACCTAACATACCTGTATTGTAATTGATTGCCTGTTGTTACCCACAGAGTATGAGCTCCAAGAGAACAAGGACCAATTTAAAAACGCTCACAATTGTTATGAGTGGGATGCAATATCCACTCAAAAGACTGGCTGGAAAATGCTCTAAGAATATCTTGTTATGAATAGGATCCAGCATATCATTGGTATTCAAATGCTTCTATCATAACAAAATACCTAAAAACAAGATCCAACAAGATATTCTTGATGTAGTTTACTCCACTTATGGACTAGGTAGAAAAGGAATTTGGGAAAAGAAAAGAATGAATATTATTAACTGGAAATAGTTGAAATTAGCAGGAAAACCAAATTATCTTGCCCAGAAATATGGCATTGTTAGATAGGTATGCAAATCCATCTTAGAAAAGTATTGCATACGTTACCTCAGAATCTGTTTTCAGTTGTGTCATATATAATTTCCTCTTCCTATTTGCTTTTTTATCTTGAACAATAATTTCACGCCAATTTCTGCTCACTTTCCAAACACTATAACAAAAAGATGAGTTCTTATATTGTACATATTCCACAAAAATAATATTTTTGCATATGTTGATTCATAAGAAAAACTTGTTTTAAAATATCTTGGACAGTAAAATTAATCTAAAAGTTCACATTGAAATATGACTTGATCTATCTCATTTTGGGTTGTTTTACTATATGAAAGAATTCCTATTGAAACATTAAGTATATGCCAGTATTTAGTGATAGACTATTACCTTATAAATGGTTAAGGAAAAAACACTTTCATGTAAAGTCAATGAATCCACTAGGAAATTAAGAGAATTTATCTTCAATTGTGACACTAAGATTAAAAATTTGGAACACAATATTCAGTTAATGATTATCATCTGTGGGCCTCCCTGGTGGCGCAACGGGTTAAGTCTCAGTCTATGAGGCTATCCGCAGCCACTGAAGCACAAGTTCCATCCCCAGCCAGGGAGATTCCCACATAGCACAGCAGACCTCTCCTGCCTGGCCTGCTTCTCCCCTCAGCAGTGTACTTCAGTTGATCTGCCTGTTCTGCTCCCCATTCTGTCTCTGGTGAATCCTCTCACCACCCCACACCTCTGGCCTACACCCCAGTTCTTGCATGCATAGATAAATAAATCTTTAAAAAATAATAAATATTTTAAAAAATTATTATTAGCTGTAATGAGATATTTTTTTTTATCAATTTCTCCTATTACTTTATTTAACAAATATCAGTCCTTTCAGTTAAATAAACACAATAGTCAATCCTTCATTGGAACTACTAAGTGATAAATAATAAATATAATTATGGGTAGCTACAAATTTCCTATATTACACACCAAAGTTAATGAGAATCAATCAGCTAAAGAAAAAATTTATTTTCAGAAATTACTTATCAGTAAATTTTGACTAAATTAGTTATTAAAGAAAAGGTAGTTGCTTGGATGTTAATTTGGCCTTTTTTTATTACTCTAAGTTTAACAAATCACAGAAAGGGAATAAGATCAGAGGTTGAAAACAAAAAGTTATTTGTTACGAAGGCCCCAGGTAATAATTGTCTTGTCAATACTACCATTCTTCCAGCTACCATGGCCACTTTAGTTGCCATTGCCTATGCAAAAACTGATATGTATATATTCCTTATATCAGGAAGATGGAGAGTAATAAACATAAAATCATCCAGTAAAGGAGAAAAAAATGTATAATGGAATACTTGCCACAGCTATTGCAACTGACCATAATCTCTTACATCATCAGGAATAAGCACTACTGACATTATACATAGATTCTGCAATACAAATACTATAAATTTGTAGGGATGGGCAGGAAAGGTAATTACTGAAATATAACTGAATATCAATTGCTGCCACAAATGAGCACCCAAAAGTATCCAAGTTTTAACTGATCCATATCTAAATACTCCAGCATATAAAAATAAAATTCCTTTATCTGTTACATCCTTAATTTTTTTATACAAATATTTTATCTTATGTGAACATTTTTTAAAGGCAAATACATGTAGCTGGACTAATCTTTCATTATCCTACTCGGATTACCCCAAATATAGTCCCAATTAAGTCTATTCTGAAAGACTTAAAACTTAATAAAAGTCTGTGGGGAGATATTGGATTAGCCAGAGAGCTGAACTGTAGACCTGTTCCTAGAGTGTCTTCCTATCTCCTAGAGTGACTATTGGCAGGTCATTTACTTACTCTGGAGCTCAGTTTCCTCATCTGCAAAATACATGACGGGATTAGATATCTCAGAAAACTTTGTTATGAAATTCTAGAATTCTCTACCATTAATTCCGGGGGAGAGGTGAAGAAAGGCTTTACCTAAAGTAGTGGCCATAAGAACACCAAGGACTCTTGAGTCAAACTCTTGACACATACTTATCAAAAGTAAAAATGAACTCTCATTCTCTGGCAAGTCCTCTCCTAACCATCACCTTGCCGAAATCCTGTTCCACGTGGTTTCTCTCCTTCCTGCGGCATCCCCAAGAGTCTTATCTTCTGATAGTTCTGAAACTACCCCAAATTGCCAGTATAAACGATTACAGTTTAGCCTTTGTAGCCCTAGTTCCCACCCTCAATACACTTAAATGTTTTAATGTAGTTTCTCTTTAATTATGTAATTTTCAATACATTGAAATTTCTATGACCATAAACTCTTCAGTTTCTAATTCCTTGAAATACCCCAAAGTAACTAACTCCCACTGCTGTATTATCAATGAAAATAAAACAAGCTATAGTCCTTTGATTTCTGGAAGGACCAAACCATAAAATGAAAGCTAACCATTGCTCTTGGATTCTAGAACTTAAATAACGAAATGGTATCCTTTAAGTTGTCATTTCTTAGGCACCATAATGCTTTACATTATTTCTGGTCAAGTCATAACTTAAAAAATTTGAAGTCTGAAAACAGGATATAAACTATTTATTACATCATAAAATCATTTGAAAACTTCCATGAAACATGGCTTTCCATCTTGAAAATTTTAAGTTCAACTTTTAGAAACTCTCTTCCCAAATGATGGTTACATAAACTTTATCTAAAAGATTACCATATTGTTGCTTCTACAACAGGTTTTTAAATAGAAGGTACTATACTAGTAAGCCCTATTTGGAAGCTCACATAACCACTTTTGATAAAGTATAAGATAAAGATATAGGTAATAAAACAAAAAAAAAGGATGACTATTCAACTCATAGAAAAGCTTTACAACTTAAAAAAAAAGTGACAAAAGGTGGTTTTACTTCAGTCAAAAAAATTATTTCTTACCTGCATAAGCTTTCTGCAGTCAAGGAATCTAAAACCATAGCGAGAACATGCTTTAAGTTTCTGTATTTTAATTCTGTTAAGATATCCAGTTTTTCTATACCCATTTTCTTGCCAATCAGTCCTGCAAGTACACATTGCAATACAGCTATTTTTCCCCCATCCCTTTCTTCTAAGAATTCATGTGCACCATTTTGCTGTAATCTTTTCCTTTTGCTTTTCATAAAGAGCTCATGTACTAATTGCAAGGCTGGAGTTTTTGATAAGTTCTTAAAGCTTAAAATCAAATCCCCACTCTTATCATTGCTTAGTTGACTCTCTGAGATGTCTGAAGCAGCTGCTGGTGTTGCTTCAAGGTCAGAGTGGATGACCTGCTTTTCTTCCTCTGTCTCAGATTGTGAGCCTTGCTCCCGAAGAGTGGACAGTCTTCTCCACCTTCCAAGACGCCTTGACTTTTTAACGATGTTCCCTACTTTGAGAGTGCCCTTATGTTTCTGAAATAGTTCTTGAAAAGAACCCTCCTGGTCAGAGAGGAAATCTTCTGATTTGTCCAAGCAAAGTGAGTTAAAACCACTGTCTTCAGGTGTTGAAATACCAGTTCTCACTTCATTTGAAGGAGAAAGACTTTCACTAGCATTAAATTTAATGTTTGCTACAAGATTACTTATTGGAGTCACAAATATGTCCTCATCTGTTCCACAAGTAGTTCCACTAACAGAGGAGTCCAGGAGTTCAGGATATGTACTTTCATTGTTAACACACAGACTGCTATCACTAAAGTCATGTGTGATAGAGTCTTTAAAACTATTGCCCTGAATAGGAGATATACATTCAACTTCAAAAAGGCTACAGTCATCTTTGGTATCATCAACTGTGGAAGTCTTCTGCTGAGAAAAATTAAGTCTCAATTTTTGACTGCTGGAAGGTTCTTCTTCTGTTTTCAAAGTGCCAGTAACTAAAGGATTAAAATTACTTTGTCTTGGAGAAACTGAAGTACTGCTTAGAGTGTTTTTTTCTAAGTGGAGTACTTGACTTATACTACCTGCTGGAGAACTATTTTGTGATTCAAAGTCCCCCGTTAGAAGAGAGAAAGATATGTCCAACCTTCTGCGCAGTAAAAATTTTTTCCTTCTGACTTTAGGAGTTTCACAAAGTTCAGGGGTTTTATTTCTTTCCTTCCTAGGGAAGACATATCTGTCTTTTTGAATGGAAGACTCTAAAGGATGTGTTAAGCCCACATTGGAAGTTTCAGAATGTTCATAAATTAATGTTGGGCCTCTTTCCTTCTTTCCCCAAAATTCTTTATTTGTATTATCAAAACTGTAAGATTTTAACAACTCACTGTAGTCACTCTCTTGAAATGAAGACGTGGAACAAAAATCTCTGGAGTACTGGAAATTGACAGTAGAAAAGTCCAGGTCATTTCCTTCTTCAGTGGAAGCTTGACCTGAACACCTTTCTGACATCTTCAAAAGCTCTGTTTTTACAAAGCAAAAGCAAACTTTATCTTTTCTTTGAAATGAGTAGCCTGGAAACTTAACAAAATATATTATCTGTTATGAGTACAGATATTAATGGAAATTTTTATGGCAATAAAAAGTTACTTAAAACAAATCTCTACAGTATAATCAGGGGGTATCTCGCTTCAAATAACTTACACTCATCCATGCTTTATTTCGTAAATATTTTGAGACAAAAGGTCTAGGTATAGGACTAAATTGACAGATAACAAGTAATTATTTGTAGGATATCCACACTTTATAATAGTCTTAAAAATACAAATTCAAATCAGTTACTTAAAACATGTTATTCAATAATACTATTTGTCAGGAATGACACCAAAACGTAGTTTACTCCCTAACTTTTTCAACAGTATCATCATATTACTTTTTAGAAACTTGAATTAAACCTTAACACAAAGGAAGCTAGAGTAAAGTTATAGTTTTTTATTTTTCTTCAGATTATTCAAAGGCCACTGAGAAAACTGCCATTCTTTCAAACTTATTAATATGTGTTTTACCCTAGTAATTAAGATCTGAGGAAGAAAAATGTTTGTGGCTATAAAGGGAAAATAATTTAGTTATACTTGATTACATCAGTTAAATATATGAGTGAATGACCTTTTTTAAAATAACAAACAGCTGCCACTCCAACCACAAAACAGTATTAGTTTTTTCTGGTATAACAAGTGGTCATTAGAAAAGTATTACTCTTGGAAAAAGTAAGTGCTTTTCAACTCTTTAAATCTCTATTTATTTTTGGTAAATCTCAGTTCCATTTGGATGTGGATCCTATCAGATGTGAGTGCTCTATTCTGTACATGCGTACCCAAAAAAATCAAAGGTTGATAATTTGTATATTTTAAAACAATTTTATTTTCAAAATATTAAGTTATTTAGAACGCATTTTCAAAGTATACTGCCACTCACAAATGTCCTCTTCTGCCTCCACATTTATATTAAGTACCAATTTTCACCCCTGGCATTTGGTGAAATTAGGTCCTTTAAAAAGTTAAAACAAATGTAACTATTCTGCTACTTCACCATTAGGTGTCTCACTTTGCTAGAATACGGGAAACAGAGGCAAATTGTTGGAAACAAAGTGAGGAATGCATTCATCCTCTTCCCCTAAAAACTATAGACCACTTGTTATAACAGAAATACCAAAAAAAAAAAAAACCCACAAAAACTTTCTAATTCCTTTTCGGTAAATCTGCACAGTTGAAGTTGCCTCCAACGTGCCTTCTCGGCTATCATCACTTTCATCTTTCTACTACCCCAAGATGTTGGTGTCAATATTTGTTACTTCAAAACTTAATTTAAAAATTATTTAATTTATGCAAAATATGCAATGTTTACTGTATTAACTTAGTGATTCAACAGCTTACTGATGACTCAACCAAAAGTCTCTCTATTCATTTTAAAAAACCAGTCAACTAACAAAGGCATGAGAACACTTATCTCTACAGTGCACTTAAAAAAGAACACACACACACTTGTCAAGTCAGAGAATGAAATGCTTATTAACTACATTAAAGCCAAACTTCCTTCATTTGTTAAAGAAATCTTACCATCAGTAAATCTTGAGCTTTTAGATGTCAAAACTGTGAAAGCTTCTAAATGAGAATCTCACACTGCGTTTAAAATTCAGGCCAAAGTAATACCACTTAAAGAGAAAACTTTAGTCTGAACAGTTAACTGCTACGTGCAGTGGCCAGATGACTGCTAAAATTTGAAGGGTACCAAAGTACAAGCTTCAGGGTTTCTAACCCTTGAAAGTTTCAGACCTAAAACATTTTGAAGTTCCCTCGGCTTTCAAGGCAACAGTAATTTTAATGTCTTTGTTTTCTCCAGCTACTCTTGGAACTGAGAAAACTCCCCAAATTTGGATTTCTGAAAATGGAGTGTAAAGTGCAGCGCTGTCATTCACTCCCGCGAGGTTTTCGCAGCCAGCGGGGGGTTTAACGGTCCCACCTGGGCGTCCGCAGCCCGCCCGACCCTCCCCAGACGGTCCCAAGGCCAGGCCCGCGGGGGTGGGGAGGCTCGACTGGGCCTCCAGGGCCCAGGGCCACGACCCAGGTGGGTGTGTGTCACCTGGAGCAGAGCGAGGGGAGAAGTGAATGGCTTCGGGGTACCTCTCCAGTCCCAGCACCTGGAAAGAAAAGTGGGGCGCCGGCTGGGGGAGGCTCGGAGGCCCGCTATCCCGCACACACCTGGGGTCCCCCGCCCCCGCCCACCTGGAGACCCAGGCGACGCCGCACCGACGCGAGGTGAAGCCGGGCGGGTCTCCCAGGTCGCGGTGCGGGAGGAGAGAGACAGTAGCAGCCGGGCGAGCCGGCGAGGAGCCACGCCTCGCCCCCTGGGATGCCGGGCTATGGCAACTCCCACGCCAGGTTCGCGTGGGGCCGCAGCGTTTGGCTCCTTCGGTTTGAACTGCCCGCCCTGAGTAACCGCTAGGCCCCGCCCCTCCCCGGCCCGCCCCTCCCTCCGGCTGCGCAGCGCCCCCACCGGTCATCTCACGACCTGCAGACCCTAGCCGGAGAGGTCTTTTGCTCTTTCCCACCCTTTCACACAGTGATAGGCTCTTGCTCTCCTCGTTCTCACCGTGGGGAGCATTAAATAGAAAGATGAGTATATCCTCGTGGGACAGTGGGATGCCATTAAAAATAATGTAGAGGAATATTCACTTTAAAATGTTTCCCGATATTTGTGTAAAAAGCAGGTTACAAATCGAACGATGTATTCTAGGTTAGAAGGACAGATACAGAGTAAATATGAAAGGTATGAATAACTTGATACTTTCATTCTTCCGGGTTTTTTATTTGTATTTTCATTTTTTTACAATTATATATATATAGATTTTGTAATAAGGAAAAATTACTAATAACAAAAAAGTGAAATGTGGTCATTGTTTGCAAGCGTCCCTTTCTAGACAACTTAAAAAAAAAAAGTTGCAGGGCACCTATTATCTGCCAGGCACCATCCTCTGCTACTTGCAGCTTCTTCCTAGTCTCCTCTTATTTTCTTGGCTTCTTTTCCTCTGTCAATTCCCTCAATGAAGCATCCTACCTCAGCATTTTTCTTACTTTACCATCTGTCCATTTACCTTCAACCACTACTTTTAAACCAATTAGCAGTTGCTACCACAACTCTCCTCTGACCAGACATTTCTCCATCTGAATGCCCCTTGAGCCTCCGAAATGCAATATATCCAAAGTCAAAGTCACCAACAATTAAGGCCTGACTATGTGCCAATTACCAGCTAGGTCCTGCGACTACAAAGAGGAGTAAGGCAGTTACTGCCCTTAAGGGGCTCACTGATAAGTGAGCTAGAAGTACTATAATCACATCAGTAGCACAAAGGAAAGAGAGATCAAGTGAGCTTAAAGACAGAGACAGCGCTCAGCTAACTTTTTATAAAGACCATGATATGAGGGGGATTTTGATGTACAAGTGGAAATTTAAAAGACAAACAACTGATTTCAATCTCAGAACAAAATGTGCAAGAGCAGGAAAAAACGAAATGGCACATTGACTGCTCTAAATAATTTGCTGGGAACTAAGACTTCTTGAGGAAAGGGCAAAGAAGTTTTGAGAAGGTGAAGAAGTCAATTCAAGGAGAGTTCTGCACATATGTTAAGAGGCTGACATTTATCTAGTCAATGCAAGCAGAATGGAGGACATAATAGAAATGGGAAAGTTACTACATTACTCTGGGAGATAGTAGGGGGGTGGAGAAGAATCTATACCGGTCATATTCCATTACTAGAATAAAGCACAAGGGCCAAGGGTTAAGAGAGCAAAGAGTACAGGTTTGGGAGAAAACAAGATGAATTTAGTATGTTTGTTACATTTGCGGTACCTCTGGGACTTAAAGACTTGGTGAAAAACACAATGTTCAAGACAACATCTCTCTGAAGTTTCCTCCACACTCCCAGGTAGAGTGAGTAGTGGCCTTTCAAGCTCTTCAAACAAACCTGTTTGCAGTCATTTGCCTTTCACCGGCACACATTTGCCGTTCTTTTCTATTGGATTTTTCTCCATACAATTTATCAACTTCTAAAATATATTTACTTATTTTAATGCCCACTCATTCTAATGGAATCAGGGCAGTGAATTTTGCCTCTTGTTAAAAGCCATACAACCTGAATACCATTTAAACATTGCCCTTTTTTCTTTCTCTGATTTATTTTACTTATTACATTACCGCAACTGAAGAATAGAAGAGCATACCTTTCTTCTATCATTCAAGGACGAATAACTCTCAGCCCCCGGCAACCCAGCCAAAGGCAAAAAGATAGTTATATGTATTGTTCCTTGAGCTTTAGTCATATGCTCCAAATCAAATGATCAAGCTATATTTACCTATTCTTTACCCACCAGTTTTTCATCTTTAAGTCTCCTTTTCTGGATTGGGTATCATCCCATCGTTGACCTTAGAATTCTAAAGCCCATTTATTTCCCACGGAGGCATGTACAGGATGGAAAGAAGGTTAGTGGATGACTACAGCTATCAAAATCCCTTAGCTTTAAAGTGGGAGTAATGGATAGTTAAGCCCAGGCCATTTGCTGGGGTGGGCAAGGGAAAATAACAGGAGCCTAGGAGATAAAGGGCGGAAAAGAAAAAAACAAATTATGCAAAGGATAGGAAGCAGCTGCCCCACTGCCCCAGCACAGGTATTTAACGATTTTTAAAAACAGAAGCTGAAAAGACTTTTCTGCGTGAAAATCGGCAGTGGATTCCAGGCTTCTATGTTCCTCGGAGCAATGGCTGACCTAGGAGTTCAAGGGCACTCGTCATTTCGGTTTCTCTTCTAACCCTCTGCCCTCCTGGAAGTATTACTTTCTAGTGATTTCATCGGTTAAACAAAAAGACACCCTTCGACTTGCATAGCTGTTAAAACACTTTGCTGTCCAGAAAAATGAAAATAGCTGCCAGGGAACACAAGCACTTGTATCCATAAAGCCTAGCCAACAAAAGTCTGGGGTTTACGCCTGAGCACAAGCCAGAAACCGCGGAAAAGCCTGAAGCGGAAGAGGCGATGGCTCTGTGCGTCATATTCCGGCGCCGGAACTTGCCTGACACACAGCGGGGAGTCAGTGCGTCCGAAGTCGCGCAGCGCGGAGTTTCCCAGTGCTGCCTAGGAAGGGAATTGGCAGGTTCTGATTTGAGCGTACGTATTTGGGACAAGCTGGAAAGACTCTCCAGCTTAAAAAGGTCTGTTGTCGGGTTTGGATTGGGAGAGACTGGGGATAGAGTCATGTTATTAGTCTTTTGCCTGGTTTCTTGGAGTTTAGTAATTGGGGGCTTTTGCATTATTCTTCCCTTATCTTGGGTTAGCACGTCCCCCTGTTGAGGGATAAAATGTTTTGGTTACCTCCTAGAGTTTGGGGGGAAAAAGTGCTATGTTAAATGTGAGCGCGAGTTTTGCAATCAGATCGAAATTCCTTTGCTTTTTAATTTAATGCTTTTTAATATTTAAAATCCCGTCTGTAAAGTAAGAGTGATATCTTCTAGGATTGTCGTGAAGATTATAATGAAATCACATATCTAGATTTGTGATTTTACTTACTGTGTCCAATTTAGGGCTAAGTGCGCAATACGTTGTTATCCCATTAGAATTACCTGTAGCTTTTGGAAAAGTAAAAAGAAATTAGGACCTTTTATTTTTTAGCTTTCCCTGAGAAAAAAACAGGAGAGCCTGGTTGGATTTGTGAGGAGCCCTTTAGAAATACTCAGTTTGAGTCTGTGATTTCAGGAACTAACAATGGACACACAAAAGGAAGTTCAACCCCCAAAGCAGCAGCCAATGATATATATCTGTGGAGGTAAGTATAGCACTTACATCAAGAATATAAACCTTTTTGAAATTATTACATTTATCTTTGGCTTAAATGTAGTACTTGTCTTACAAAGTAGAATACTTTAACAACTGTAAAGAGAAATCCTTTCGTTGAGATTTTCTGCCCTGGAAAAATGGGCGTTGCTCACAGTCTTTTCTTTCTCCCTCAATATGTTTGGTAATAGCAACATACCCTTGAGATCGAATATACTTTAGTGTTTTGGATGAAAAATACAGTTAATTTCCTTGTCTGAAATATTTTCCTCCGAGATACTGAAGGAATGTGTTTTCTTTTCTAGAATGTCACACAGAGAATGAAATAAAATCCAGGGATCCAATCAGATGCAGAGAATGTGGATACAGAATCATGTACAAGAAAAGGACTAAAAGATGTATCCTTTCAACTATGATTTCTAAGTATGAGGTTGGAAGAAGTGAAGAATGCTGGGGTTGATAAATCAGACTAATTTCTGATAAACATGGTAATAACTTTTGGATCACTTTTTAAAAAATCATGATTGACATTTTCATGGACGGATATGCCACCATATAGGCTCAAAATAATCTAAGTATTAGATGATTTTTGTTTACATTAATTTATTTTTCAGGGATTCTGTATTTCACTAAGTACTCATTCTTAGCTTGAGTTTATGGGCAAACTAAGTTACACAAGGAGAAATCATAGCAGCTAGCGTTTATTAATGAACAAGTTGTCACCTTTAACATCACCTTACTGTTTTTGGTGTATTAGTCTTTTGTGTCATGGAAAAGGAATTATTAAAAATTGAGATTGTTTTTAGTTCATTTCCAACTGTTACTGTAGTGAATTTCATTCTTTTGTGCATTTTAAATAACAACATTACAAAGAGAAAGTAACTTGGAAGTGTTAAATCTTTTATATAGCTTTCAAATGCATTTTTTTCCTTAACTCAGCTTAACACAGTGGTGGTTTTTGATGCTCGATGAAATGTGGAATTCAGAGGAATACTTCTTTTGGATTTGGATTTAATCTTTCTCGTTGTGTATAGCTTTTCTTAGCAAGCTTTAGAAATATAACTTTTTACATTTTATTTCACTTTAAAAACTATTGTATTTAGATATCAATACTTTGTATAAAGAAATTATTTTTTGTTCAGTTATGTGATTCATAATTTAATTTTAAAGCATATATAATCTAGCCTAGAATGAAGATTGAAATTGCTTCCCCAAACCACACTTCTTATAAAAACATAGAATCATTTGGAGCCCTTATGAAAAGTGAAGTTTTATATAGCCCTCTAAAGATCTGAATGACACTTGGAAGACACTGTAAACTCTAGCATTATTTTGTATAGAGTATACTAGTGTATTTACTGTCTGTACATACATGTCTTTGGGTTGTATATTTCATTTGTTACTCGGCATAGGTATTTCTGTGTGTATTTTGCTTGACTAATTTTGGCAAAAAGAAATTTTAATTGCTTTCTGTAAGGCAAAATCTACCCTATGATGAGGCAGACAATTAAGGCAGGTATTCACAGGTATTATCATTTGTTAAGGTAAAATACTCTGCTTTCAGAATATAAAAAGAATAAGGATTGGTTTACACGGAATTACCCAATAAAGTTTAAAACTTTAGAAATAAAGAATTGATGGCCCTGCCTATATTCCTGTTCCCAGATTCTGTCACTTTAGAATGCCACATTCACCTCCATAATAACCTTTTCGAAGACTAAATCTATTCCAACCTTGTTAGTATCTACACGTGTCTCTGACATTCAAGAAATGAATGCCAAAAAATTATTATTCAAATAAAATGAAACTATTATTCAAAAAAAAGGTATTTTTTTCTGCAAGCACACCAGCTTTATTTGCATGATCTATGGGATACTCTGACTCTCTCCATCCTGTTACTGACATACAGACAAATTCAAATCAGACTCATGCATGCTGACTGATTTTGGCAGCGATTTCCATCAGGATCATCAGATCCTGCACCAGATAGGCGGTGTGGTTGCCCTCAGTGTTAAGTCACCACTCTAGAAAATAGGACTTTGTGCTCCTATTCCCTAAGGCAGCAGCAAATTCTTTTGCCTCCTTTCAGCCAGCACAACCAAAGGTTTAAAAGTCATTGGTAGTCGGCAAGATCTGCAGCCTCTTTCCTATTGAGCTCTACCTTGCATTTAGATTGCCAGTGAGTGCTGGGTACTTCAGGCCACATACCTGGGAGTCAGCTGTTTTGACCTGGGAGTCAGCTGTTACACGCTTAACCAGCAGGTCCTCATGTTCATAAAGATTGCTCCATTAGTCCAGGTTTCCGATAGCCAGGGCTTTGACAATTTGTAATTCTGCTGCATTTCTTCTTGACCTTGTTCTAAGGGGGAATCCCAATAAATAGGTATATTTGTGACAGCCTCCTAAATAAGCCCTTCCTCTGGATAATGCAGCTACTCTTACTATTCTCTTTTCATCAGTAGGCCCTTTGAGTATCAGTAGTTGAACTGAATGTTAATTCTGAACTAGACAGTTTAATCGTAGAAGTATTAGTTTTACAGTCTGCGCTCTAGGGGGCCCCTCTCCCTCGACTGGAAACCAGTGGTGTGGAGAAGGCTGAAGTCGCCACCACGCTTGCATGTCTTCCCCTGGCCGTAAGTCCAGGATCAACTAGCTGGCCAGGCTTCGGCTTGGCCTTGGCCTCCAAGCCACTGGCAGTCAGGCAGATAGTGTGGCCGACTTGGGGCCAAGAGCACTGCCTGTGGTCTGGAAGTCCGGATTCGACCAGCTGGCAGGTCAGTGGCCCCAGAATGGAGCTCATCCTCCAACCCTCCAGGAGTTCAGTGCCTGGCAGGGCTGGCAGGCTTGGGGCCAGAGTCACTGCGTAGTGGCTCCAAGTCCAAGGTATCCCCCAGGTCGGGCATGGGTGGACTCCACCTCCAAGTCCAACTGGTTCTACTGGCCAGAACCGTATCCAACAGGTACATGAATAACGTGCTACACATATGTACAGTGCATACATACAACCTCAGTTTGCTTCCAGTTCTGGTACTGTGCAATGCACACTAAGCTGTTCTGATCAATGAACTGTGTGCAGTGACCAGTGAGCTGTGTACAGTGCTAATGGAGCCGAGTGCATACTGCAACATAAAACATGGTACGTGCACCACATACAACATGCCACACACACGTGCACAGCAGATAGTACATGCATAAAACGATGGTGGGCCCACCTTCCTGGGGAGACAAGCAGCTTTCCTCTCCCATGTCTTCTCACCCATTTGGGGGGGCTTGGTGAAAGATGCCCATACCCTCTGCTCCAGAATCCCTCTTGTCCCACAAAGAGGAACTGAGTGCATCTAGAAAAGCCATTCATAGTGCAAGTGCACTATGTGAAAGGTGGCAGGTGTATGCTTTTCACTTGTCACGTATTCATTCATTCAGCCAGCCAGCCAGCCAGCCAGCCTAGTGAGGTCAAAATATAAAAGTATCCCACAGGGAAAAATGTTTTTTAAAGATTATTTCCAATGGTGCTCTATAAAAATCAGCAAATCAGTGCTTGAAGTTAACACATAACTTGTCCACTACTAAACTGCTTCCAATGACTATGGACATGAAATTATGTCCTTGAAAGAAGCATTGGAAGTTAATTCAAATTCAGACCTGCCACTCAATAACAGGCCATTTCTTTTTGACTTCAACATCATTGCCAAAGGGATGGAATTGGTGATGATCATTACAGTATTCTGAGACTGTGAAACTATCTTCAGAAATTAAAATATGGAAAATTCAATGATTGATCAAATCAGAACTGACCAGTTCTAGCAATTACTTTTTTTGTACTTACCTCCATGTCTGAAGAAGTAGGTTGTTAATTTTTTTCAATTTTAGTTATCAACTTCCCACTATAGGAGATGAAATTTGACTATTATAATTTTTATATATAACTATAATAATTTATAATGGTATAGTAGCAAGTCAAAACATAATATTTAACAATAGTTTTTGTTACATTAATATAACTATCATTTTTGTTACAGCAATATTCAGAGACTTACTGTAACAGTAAAATGCTAGTCTCAATGTGCTGGGTGATCACTTGCATAACTCTGTCTTTCCTGAATTTAATAATTGCTTTTCCTATTTGTTTAATATATTCCATGAACCTCCCTAGATCACTTCAACACATTATTCATGTCATCTTCTTGGAATTTTTTCTCCCGGAACCTTCTGCCTTTCCCCAATATGGAGCTTTCTTCATCTCCTACATGTCTTATCTCTATGAAGATAATAGTGGTCATTTTCATTTGCTTAGTATGTTTCCTTCAAATTACTTTTTACCCTGCTTGTTTATTTAACATAAATGTATATGTATAGGATGAAAGAGAAAGTGCAAGTGAAAAGAAAATTAAAGGGTATGTGGAATTACAACCATTCCCCCAAATTTTTAAAGGATTCCTTCCTATGCTGGCAATAAAATGATCTCTTTATGGTGAACAGAGTGTTGTAGACTTGGGGGGCATGGCTTTGTTTTCTTTTTGGAGGTGTAAGTGAATTTTTATTAGAAAGCAAAGTTGTCAAGCAACAGCAAATGAAGAGTGAATAAATAAACTCACTTGTCACAAATACACCATCATATATGACACAAGAGACATCTCAAATTGTGACCCACAACTCAGAAGTGTCAATGCCGTTTCATTCAATCTACTTCTGGCATGGTTTTAGATGAAATTTGCTGGCTGAAAGGAGAAATGAAGTGACTTTATGTACCCTGGGGCATGTAATGCTGCTTCCCATGACAAAGAAATTAGTAAGGCAACCTACATATTATGCTAAATTTGAATTTGTGTCTCTAAACATGCTAATTCAACACTCTCCAATATTGGCAATGAAAATAAGAATAGCACTAGAATTTTTCCCACGATGATAGTGTCAGCTAACAGACTGTAGGCCTGGATTTTAAGTGCAAAACTTAAATTGGGAAGAGAAATATATTTGTTCAACTCCTGTTACATGCTAGACACTATATTAGGTGCTTTATGTTTATTATCTGTTTTAATTCATCTGAAATTATAAAGCTGAAATACTTTTTCACAAATGATCTCTGTTTTATTCATCTGAGTTGTGTTGTCTTGCTGCCTTTTTATCCCAGTGCCCAGTATTAAAGTATCTGATTCATAACTCGTTCTCAGAAAATGTTGGCTGCATGAAAAGGACAAGGGAATATTGCCTAACTTTTCTGTATGAAAGGGAGGATTTAGGTTGCAAGGTCGAGAACCTGAAAGTTTGATTATGTTTCTATAGTTAGGTAAATACAGATATAAACTTATCTTACAAGTAGTATAACTGTCCAGAGTAATAACAGTGTTTTACCTTACTCTGAAACGAACTGAGAGAGGGCAAAGGGGACACTCTCATTGAGACACTTATTTCTCGCCTAAGTGCCCTTTGTTTGGGTGAAACCCCGGCCTGGAGAGCCAATCAGTGAGATCACAGGTCCAGGGCCAGCCAATCATTCCGCAGATAGCTTAATCCCCGCCCAGGGCCGGCAGCCTCTCGCCGGAGGGTCGCGAGGCGACACACCCCTCTCTCCGCAGCTGCTGGTCCTGCAGTCTTCCGTCCGGCTCTGGGCGTGAGAACCGGTGAGTACCTGTCTACCCCGGCTAAATAAAACCTTCTGGTTACAATCCTTCCTTCCGAGAGCCGGAGTGAAAAGCTTAACCCTAGAAGCAAATGCACCGTCGAACTTGAATGAGTGAGTTGTGAGAGGATCATACTTCGCGGTCGATGGTCACAAACTTGCGGCCTTCCGTTTCTCCGGCTGACTGTGGGCGGACATTGCGGCTTGGTGGCATCACGGGGCTCCTTGGGGTCCGCCGGTGGCGACCAGTCCTGGCGATCAAGGTGGGGAGCGAATTCAGAGGGTTCTAAGGTGCCCTCCGGACCGTTTTGGGGTTGCTGTAATGCTCCTGGATCTTCGCCAGTACCTGACCTCGCCGTCCTCTCCGGGTGCGGTGTACATAGAAACCGTTGCTAGGCTGGAGGATGCCTTTTCCTTTTGGTCTCTTGCTGCAGGAGGCGCTCGACTCTTTAGGTGCTTGAAGGGTGCCTTGTTGGAAGTTGCCCAGGTTTTCGCTGGGCATAAACTTAATCAGCTGACTGATTAGAAAATAGGGGGACTGAATGTGGATGAGGATCATGGAGAAAAAATGAAATACAACTAGGAACAAAGGTTGTCCTAATCAAAGACATTGAAACCAGATTTGTGAAAGTGTTGTAAAATGAGCTAATAGAGTATTGTATAACTTGTATTTTGGAACTTGAGAATTAATCTTCAGTGGTCTTGAGAATGTGTACCTTACAAAAAAAAACCAACAGAAAACATGGTAATTTTCAAGAAGGATTCTCAGAGGAATGTTAAAGGGTTCAGAATGAAATTCCTCTTACTGGGTAAGAGATGGCTCTATCATTACAGTGTTTTTCACAATTTTAATTCAAATAATAAAATCTCAGAAATTTCAGGGTATCTTCAGTTCGAGGTGATTTATTTCATCCCACTTGATGGTTTACTCTCTCCCATCAAAGATCTTCTAGCTCTTCAGTTTGCCTTAAGAGAATCTTCCCAGTCTGTTGGGGGCAGCATCAATATTTTAAGTTTTTCATCTTGCTGTCCTGTAATTTCCATCCTTAAGGTTGTGGTTGTGATGGGACATCATCATGCTGAGCCCTGCTGATGTGCTGTGAAAACCACAATTTCATTTCTCATCTGGATCTCATTAAATAGCTGACAAACTGTCATTTATACTCTATATCCAAATTAAAGTCAGCAGGAACATGCACGAGAAGCTTGGCAGTGTTCTCATCCTCTCTTTCTGCAGAAGTCTGATATCTGACCAGACAGGAGGGCGGAATGGTGAAGGAAATACATTTAATGAATTAGACCAAGTGCTTCTGCTTGTTTTAAAATTGATCACCCAATATGTTTTAGTGCTGTGATTTTTTTCAAAACACTGACAATAAGAAATATATTTTTACTTTGCAACATGTGCATTTATACACACAGATTTATAATTTATATGAATATGAAAATTGTTTATAAGACAACGTTAGTGTGGGAGGTTTCAGGTAATCTAATTTGTTGTTCTTTGGTCTCATTATAAAGCATTGCTAATTGCAATTCACTAAATCGATTTCATGCAATTCAGTCCTGCAATTTAAAAAGCATAGTTATGATGGTTAAGTATGTGGGTTTTATAGCTACCTACTGAGATTCCAATCTTCAGTTCACTTCATGGTATCTACATGACCTTGAGCAGTTTACTTAACTGAAATGTCAACTCCCTTGTCTGCAAAGTGGGAATAAATATTAATGTTTTTTCTGAGAGTGTTTTGAATATTAAGTGAGATCATCCATGTCACATAGTAATTTAACTCCATAAATGTTAGCTATTACTATTGCTTTCTACTTAAAGCCTACCTGATACAATAGTTGATGGACTGAATGAGGTAACATGTCTAAAATATTTGAGTGGTGCCAGCACACCTTAAGAATATGTAAGTGTTTGTGGCTGTTACTGTTCTCATCACTAGCAACAGTATCATTGCAGTGAAACTGTCTAAAGACTCCTTAATTCCAATTGAGTTAAGCAAGTGTTACTTAAGGGGTATAAGGCACTTTTTATGTTAGTCCTGAAACTAGGAAGATGAATAAAGTAAGATATCTCACAATCTAGAAGGGAAGACAAAGAAATATACTTAGAAGATGTGCTGTGTGTTATGAGAGAGGTATGTACAGAGTCCATTGATGGGAGTGGGAGTCAGAGAATGAGGAAGAGGGTGATGTTAAGGAAATTTACAGAAAGATGTTATTTATGTTTGTGTTGAATCACAAAGGAAATATGAGTGTTAACAAAGGGCTAAAGTAGAAAGTCATTCAAATCAATGTTAAAAAGATGTCTTAAAAGGTGGATCAGAATATGGCACCCAAAATAGGCCACTTTGACCTAAGGATTACCAGTGAGCTGAAGACAATTAAGAAACAGCAGATACAGGGAGAATTCTCTGTCCTTTCCCTTTCTGCCTTAAGTAGTACATAGATTTCCCTTTGTGAAGGTGTCCTCACCTCCCCACTCCCACACCAGGAAAAGAACAACCCTTATTACAGTAGCTTGAGAGTCAGCACCAAGATGAGTCTGTATAAACAAACCTCATTAAAATAATCCTTACCTGCCATTAGTTTTTCCCTTCCCCTAAAAGCCCAAACCTCCTTTGTCTCATCACCCTTTGTTAGAATGGTACATTGGCTTCCAGGTCAAAAGGTTTCTTTGAATCTTCACCTCTTTTCTGTGAAGCCCCATATGCTTATATTAATAAAATAAAACTTGTCTCCTGTTAGTCTGTTGGGTTTTTTTTTTTTTTTGTTGTTGTTGTTAGTTTAATTTTTAGACCCCAGGTACTGAACATAAACAAGTATCGTTTATGTACCAGAATCTGTTTTGTCATGTATTTGAACCTAACTGAAAGTTAAGTAAGGTAATTTATGTATGGGACATAGTGATTTAGCTCCACGAACAGTAAATATCATTAGGGAGAGAATTTAAAATAAGTAACCTTTCACTTTGTGAAAAAATTTTACCTCCTATATGTGAAAAATAAATATTTCAGGAGTATTAAGGTGATTACCACTATCCAAGTGGAGTATTACTATATATATTGTTTGACTCATAAATGGTTTCTTTTTATATTTTAGCCATGACTTCCAAAGATTATCCATCATTGTGGGGTTTTGGAACAACAAAAACATTTAAAATCCCTGTTGAACATTTGGATTTCAAGTATATTGAAAAATGCTCAGATGTTAAACACTTGGAAAAAATTCTTTGTGTGCTCAGGTAACATTTAAAAATCATTTCGTATTCAAGTAAGCCAATTTTAATTGTTTTGTTATTGCCTTCTAGATGTTGAAGCTCCGCTAGGATTAGTGGAGCAGGTTTTCAAATATTGAGTTTATTGTTTTTGCCCATGTTAGGTTCCAAAACAGTGGTTTTGATCCTGTGGTTAGTTTGGAAGGTTCTGGTTAAATCTATTTGAGTATGAAACTTAAACTAATTCATACTGGAGAGGGCAATTTTCTTGCTTCCTCCACATTTTTTTTTTTTGGAAAAAGTAAAGGAGCTATGAATGTGTATTAAAAAGAGAAAATATAATTTATTCAACTTTAAAATGTGTGATAGAAATTGGTATTTTGGAACTCTTTTTTTCCTTCATTGCATTCATTCATTTATAGGTTAGTAGATAAAAATAGAGGTTGTGCTGCCTGAGGAAGATAGTGGGCAGCCAGCAGCCCACCCTTCATGCTTGTGCAGAGGTAGCGCTTGGGACTTCTGCAGAACCCCTGGACTCTACATAAGCCAATTTGCAAACCACTGGTCTAGGTGATCTCTCAATAAAGTGAAATTCTGAATTTTTATGAAGGTCTGGAGAGGAAGGATATTATCCTGAACTGACAGAATTTTGTGAACATCGTCTTAAAGGATTGGCTCCTGAAAGTCGAGCTTTAAGGAAAGATAAACCTGCAGCAACAGCATCCAGTTTTACAGCAGAAGAATGGGAAAAGATTGACTGTGATATAAAGGTATGGAGTAACACAGTTTTTGTGCCATTGTCCTTTGGTATATGTGTCTGCCTCACTTATCTGAAATCCTAGCCTCCTTAGTTGTCAGCAAAGGGCTCTTGGTGACATTGAATTTAAGGGATATTGTATATATGTCTACTTCATTTATCTGAAACCCTAGTCTTTTTTGTCAGTAAAATGTTTTTAGTGGTAATTACAAGATAGTGTTAGTTGCTGCTTAACATCCAGAAGAGTACTGTGTATGTCATATAACCATTTGTATTTTAAATGACTGAATAATACTCCCTCCTATAAGAGAACCTTAATTCCATCAGCTTCTATTAAGTAGTGCTACACAAAACTTGTTTGTTCATTTTTGGTACCAGTATGGTTATATTCCTTGGAGTAAACAGAATTCAATTTGCTTTATCAAAGATTTGAATAATTTTAAGACTTTTGAAACATTTATATGTTCTCAGAAAAGTTGAGCTAAAAACCTCCCTACTAGCTGTGTAAAAGGATGCCTATATTCAGGTAATCTTCACTGTGATAATTTTTAACATTTTTAGTCTAGTAAATAGTTGAAAAATGATAGTAGTGGGATTTTTTGATTATTAGCAAAGTCAAATTTTTTGTCATTTACTTGTCATTTGAATTTCTTATTTTGTAAATGATTTGTATCTTTACAGTTTTCTTAGCTTTATTGAGCTATAATTTATATCAAATAAAATTTACAATTTTATGGTATATGTTTCACTGAATTTTGATAAATGTATACACTACAGAAAATGTCTGTCATGCCCCTAGAATTTCCTAATTTCCCTTTGCAGTCAGTGCTAGCCCCATACCCTGGCCAACCACTGAAATGCTTTCAGTCACTATAGATTTGCCTTTTCCAGCCTTTAATATGCATGTAATCACATAGTTTTTTGTGGGTTTTTTTTTTTTTTGTATTTTGTGTCTGACTTTCACTTTGCATAATGCTTTGGAGATTCATCCAAGAATACATTGCATGTGTTCCTATTTCATTCCTTTTAATTGCTGAGTGGTATGAGCTTGCAAAATCAAGACTCCATCCCTATTAAACAAGAGTTCTCCATTCCCAGACTAGCCCCAGTCCTAGCGTCCCCATCTACTTCTGTTTCTATAAATTTGACTAGAGACCTCCTATTACTAGGATTTTAATTTTCATTTTAATTTGTACATTGCAACATTACAGTTAGCTGACTTTTTTATATTGACATTGTATCCTGCAATCTTGTAAAATCAAACTAACAATTTCTGGTAACTTTTTTGTAGATTTTTTATGTATAGCATTTTGTTGTCTGTGAATGATGAGAGATTTACTTCTTTTCACTCTGGCTGCCTTTTACTTCTTTTACTTGCCTAATTACACTAGCTTGTACCCTTAGGAAGTGAGAGCAGATATCTTTGTCTTGCTACCCAATCTTAGGAGAAATTATTCAGCCTTTTACCGCTTAGTATAGTGTTAACTTTAGATTTGTGTAGATGCCCTTTATCTCAACTTTATCAAGTTGAGAAAGTTCCTTTCTGTACCTTACTGTTGAGAATTTTTATCATGAATGGTTATTAAATTTTGTACATTGTTTTTCTGTGCTTGTTGAGATGAACATAATGGTTTTCTTTGTAGCCTGTTAACAAAATAAATTATATAACTATAGTTTTTGAATGTTATACCAACTTGCATTGCAAGGTAAACCCTATTTTGTCATAATATATATTTGCATATATTGCCAGATGTGATATGCTAAAGTTTTGTAAAGGATATTTGTGACTGTGATCATGAGAGATATTGGTATATAGTTTTCTTGTAATGTCAGTGTCTACTTTTGGTAGAAGAGTAATGTTGGCATCATAGCATGGTTGGGAAGTATTTTCTATTTTCTTAAAAATTTGTGTATAATTGGTATTTCTTAAATATTTTCTAGAATTCACCAACGATCACCATCTGGGACTTGAGTTTTCTTTATAGGAAAGGTTTTAAATAGGAATTCAATTTCTTTAATAGATACAGGGCTATCTCCAAAGCTTGCTCTTTAACATACTCCTCTTAGATATTATGCCCCCCATATTCTTGCGATATTGGATTCCTGGAAGTTTGAACTCTATTCTTACAGACTCAACAAGGCCACAGGACTGTTCAGATGTCCTTTCCCTATGCTGTAATCTGGAACTCTAAGTAAAAGTTGGAGGAAATGTAGGATTTACCTCTCTTGTTTTCCTTCTTTCAATGATCATTGTTCTGTGCTATCAATTGCTTAATGTCTAGAAACCATTGTATCATAGATTTTATCTAATTTTGTAATTTTAGTCAGGAAGATAAATCAAGTCCCTGCTCCTCCATTAAGGTCTGAAGAAAAAGTCCCTTTGTTGATTTTTCTATTGACATGTTTTTTATTTTATTTGTCAAAACCCTCTTATAAATAGTAAATTTTCAACAACCTAGAGGAAATGGACAAATTCCTAGAACTATACAAGCACACAAAACTAGATAAAGAAGATATAGAACATCTAAAGAGGCCAATCACAAGCAGTGAAATTGAAACAGTAATCAGAACCCTCCCCAAAATCAAAAGCCCAGGACCAGACAGTTTTATAAATGAATTCTACCAAACATTTAAAAACGAACTAGTCCCTTTCAAAAAATTGAGAAGGAAGGAATACTACCAAACACGTTATATGAGGCCAACATTACACTAATACCAAAGCCAAACAAAGACAACACAAAAAAAGAAAACTACAGACCAATCTCTCTAACGAACACTGATGCAAAAATATTCAACAAAATCTTAGCCAACAGGATCCAAGAATGTATCCAAAACATAATACACTACGATCAAGTGGGATTTATTCCAGGGACACAAGGATGGTTCAACATCCGAAAATCAATTAATGTAATCCAACACATCAACAAAAAGAAAAATAAAAACCATATGATCATATCAATAGATGCTGAGAAAGCATTCGATAAAGTGCAACATCCGTTTATGACAAAGGCCCTTTAAATCCTTGGAATAGAAGGAACATACCTTAACATAATAAAAGCCATATATGACAAACCCACAGCCAATATTATCCTCAATGGTAAGAAGGTGAAAGCCTTTCCCCTAAGATCAGGAACAAGGCAAGGAATCCACTCTCACCATTGCTTTCCAATATGATACTGGAAGTCCTACCCAGAGCAATAAGACAAGAGAAAGACATACAAGGACTCCAAACAGGGAAAGAAGAAATCAAACTGTCACTATTTGCAGACGATATGATAATATACATAGAGAATCCTAAAAACTCCATAGAAAAATTACTCAAAATTATAGACCAGTTCAGTAAAGTAGCAGGATACAAAATCAATGCACAAAAATCAGTAGCCTTTCTATATGCAAACACTCAATTAGAAGAAGAAGAAATTAAGAGAACCATTCCCTTCAAAATTGAAACCAAAAAAATCAAATACCTGGGAATAAACCTAACAAAAGAGGTAAAGGACTTACACAAAGAAAACTATAAGACACTATTAAGAGAAATAGAGGAGGACACAAAAAAATGGAAAGCCATCCCCTGCTCATGGATTGGAAGAATTAACATTATAAAAATGGCCATCCTACCAAAAGCAATTTACAGAGTCAATGCTATTCCAATAAAAATCTCAAGGACATACTTCAAAGAAATAGAACAAACATTGATGAAATTCATATGGAACCACAAAAAACCTCAAATAGCCAAAGCTTTCCTGACTAAAAAGAAAGAAAATGGAGGGATTATACTCCCCAACTTCAAACTATACTACAAAGCCATAATAATTAAAACAGCATGGTACTGGAACAAAAACAGATGCATTAACTAATGGAATTGAATAGAAAACCCAGAAATAAATCCACATATCTATGGACAACTGGTCTTTGACAAAGGAGCAAAGAATATGCAATGGAACAAGGTTAGCTTGTTCAATAAATGGTGCTAGGAAAACTGGACTGCTACATGCAAAAAAATGAAGCTAAATTACTACCTCACACCATGCACAAAAACCAACTCAGAATGGATAAAAGACCTCAATGTAAGACTTGAAACCATAAAATTTATAGAAGAAAAAATAGGCAAAACTCTACACGACATATATCTCAGCAAAATCTTTAAAGACACATCCCCAAAAGCAAAGGAAGTGAAGGAAAAGATAAACAGCTGGGACTGCATCAAACTAAAAAGCTTCTGCACAGCAAAAGAGACATTAATCAAAACAAACAGACACCCTACTAACTGGGAGTAAATCTTTGCACACAATACAACCAACAAGGGACTGATAACAAAAATTTGCAAGGAGCTCACACAACTCAACAAAAACAAAGTCAACAATCCAGTCAAAAAATGGGAAGAAAAGCTAAAGAGACACTTCTCCAAAGAAGAAAAGCAAATGGCCAATAGGTATATGAAAAAATGTTCAACATCACTTATAATCAGGGAAATGTAAATCAAAACCACAATGAGATACCACCTCACACCATTGAGAATGGCGTACGTTAAAAAAAACAGGCAACAACAAATGCTGGCGAGGATGAGGAGAAAAAGGAACTCTCCTACACTGCTGGTGGGAATGCAAACTGGTCCAACCACTATGGAAAGCCGTATGGTGTTTCCTCAAACAGCTGAAAATGGAGCTTCCATATGCCCAGGCAATACCACTTTTGGGAATCTACCCAAAGGACACAAAAACACTAATCCAAAAGGATACATGCACCTGTATGTTTATTGCAGCACTGTTTACAATAGCTAAAGTGTGGAAACAACCCAGATGCCCAAAAATAGATAATTGGATCAAGAAGGCGTGGTACATATACACAATGGAATACTACTCAGCATTCAAAAATGATAAAACACATGAAATTCGCAGCAACCTGGATGGAACTAGAAGGGATCATGCTCAGAGAAATAAACCAGAAAGAAAGAGAAAAATATAGAATAGTCTCACTCATAACAGGAATATAGGAGAACCAAACAGGAGAGAGAGATACCCAGCAAGGGAGGGAGGATAAGGAGTCAAAATGGGGAAGAAAAGACCACAAGAGACTATGGTGATGGGTCACAGGTGAATTGGTGGTGAGTTACCCAAGGGAAATACACAATGTAAAAAATAGAAATTAAGTAAATTTTTAAAAAAATTAAAAAATAAAATAAATTGTAAAATTTCCATCAACACTTTATATGCCTTTTAAATTTTGTCTATGGTGTTTTTCATGTTTATTTATTTAAATTTTTTTAATATAATCACACCTCTTGCTTTTATTTTTATGATCTTTTCATTTGCTTTTACACTTGGGAAAGTTTTCTCTCTATCAGATACATATATCCCTATATATTTCTCTGAGTTCCTTTGTGGTTTCATTTTGCTTTTGAAATAATTTTTTAATGTATTTTGGAAAAGCAGAGTTTTTTGGTTTTGCTCCTTTTTATTCAGCATATTTTTCTTGGGTGAATAATACATTTGAAAACAATTTGAGGTAAATGTATTTTCTAACTTAGGATGCTAAGTTCTTAATACATTTCAGCTTTCTCATTTTTATTGACATGGTTTAAAAATCTGGTAACCAATCCACAAGTCAAAATAGCAATTTACAGCCATATTTATTTGGCTTTATTTTCAGGATGTAAACAGGTTAGTTTTAGTTGCAGAGTCAGCTTTCCTCCCAATTGTTTTTTTTTTCTTCTTGTCGCTTTTTGAATTAGTCCCTCTCTCACCTCCTTTTCTGTCATACATTCTTTACCACTTCTCCCTCATTCTCTTTTACTCCCTATCCTTCTCTATAATTCTTCTGCTCCCTTTTACTTTCTTGTCTTCCTGTTTTTCTTTTTTCCTCTATTTGCCCCTTTCATCCTCCTGTCTCCTCAGCAGACAAAACAGGTAATATAGGTTATTGCTGTATCCCAGTGCCCACCTTAAGTATACCTGACAAATATTAGACCCTTACTATGTATTTGCCAAATACTCAGTGATAGAATTTCACAGATGGTAAAGAAATTTCTTACTCAATTTTTTTTCCTGTTAACCTCTGACATTCAATTTTTATAAACATCATTGTGAACCTGTTATATAACATATACTGTGTTTGATTCTTGAATCACAAAGACAAGACTAAGATAAAGACTTTGCCCTCAAGAAACTTACAGTATGAGAGAGATGAACAATATATGGGTGATTTATATTCTTTACGCCGATATACGGAAAAGGAGCACTTTTAGCCAGCCAGGGAGTTCAGGAAAAGTTTGCTGGAAAGGGTGATGAATAACATATTGCAAGATAAATAAAAGTTAAAAAGCCAATAGTAATATGAATTTACTTACCTTATAATTAAAAATAGTTATATGATTAAAAATGATGTGGGCCTCCCTGGTGGTGCAAGGGGTTAAGTCTCTTCACAATGAAGCTATCTGCAGGCACTTCAGCACAGAGTTCAATCCCCAGCCAGGGAGCTTCCTACATGGCACAGCAGACCTCGCCTGCCTGGCCTGCTGCTCCCCTCAGCAGTGTATTTCAGTAGATCCGCCTGTTATGCTTCCCACTCTGTCTCTGGTGAATCCTCTCACCTCCTCCCACCCCCCACTCCAACCTACACCCCAGCTCTTGTATGCATAAGTAAATCATTCTTAAAAAAATAGTTACGTGAAAAGTTTTATGTTGTCTGTATTTTCTCACATTTGGGAAAAAAAAAAGTAGGAATGGCATTCCAGGAAGAGAGAATGACACGATCAAATTGTCACCTAAAAATGGATGCTTAGGAAACTGTAATGACATCCAGTCCTTTCTAATTCCTGGTTAGTAATTTCAAACTGTGTCTACCTTTTTCTACCTTTTCAGAGTTGGGTATCAGAAATTACAAAAGAAGAAAATAAAATACATGCTTATGAAACCAAGACTTTTCCAGCAGAAGATAACTTGCCTCCAGTACGTCGTTCAAACAACCAACTTCACATTAGTAAGGTAGGCTGATTGTGTATGGGCTGTGGGTTGTGAGAGGAGAAAGTTGTGGTGGTTGTTGCTAATTAAGAGTGCTATTTGTGTTTAGTCAAACTCACCAAAGGGTCATGTTCTCGAGGAGAGCTAGGGACGGTCTTCAGAGGGCCGTGTGCTATAACCTTCTCGAGTAGGCTGTTTTTATTCCTTGGAGATCAAAATGAATCAGCTTTTTCCTTGAAGACTTGCATCTTGGGTTTCTGACCAGTTTTAATGAGCACATAAAATTGAATTTAGTGGGTGAGAATTTCAGGGAATAATTCACTGTATCCAAGAGAGGGAGAGAGGAAATAGTTTATTACATCTAGCAGTTGCAGGTGTTAGTCCTCTGCTTAGCACAGGTCTTTCCTTATCCTTTCCCAACCCTTTATAAGTATTTTTCATGTTTGGTCCCTATTTTATCCTCTAGACCTTTCCTTTTTAACCCATAGGTTCCACAGAGAAGGACCTGTTGGGGTTTCCAGATTCAGTCTCCTTAACTTCAAGTTGAAATTGAGTTTCTGGCCTAGCTGTTGCTTCTGGGCACTGGGGTCTTCGGGCTTTCATTCGGATTCCACATTCCATCCCCCTGCCCTTCATTTTTTTTTCTTTCATTCTTATAATTTTTAGCAGGATGGCCCCACAAGCCTCTTCATTCTAGATTAACTCATCCTTGTTATTTTCAACTCTTCTTTGAATCTTATTTAAAAGGCATTCATAACTCTTTGTCACTCTGCTCTCAGGTAATTTACTTTGCTGGGTCTTTTTATTCCCCATAAGGAATTATTCAGGTAATGAAGTGAGGTACACTGTAGTGTGTTACACTGTCTGTAAACTATGAACTTGTATTTTTTGAATACCATTGTGTGCTAAGTCCTAAAACACAGCAATGAATAAAAGTTGATTTCTTCCCCTCAAGGAGGTTATAGTTCAATGTGTTGGGGAGAGGGGGGCTTGGGGAGGGGAGGTAGTATACAGGCTGGTAATATAGTGGTTCTCAAAGTATGGTCCATGGACCCTTATAATACCAGAAATCCTCCCAAAAGATCCAGAAAGTTAATGTTATTTTTCAAAAACAATGGCATGCTGTTTCACTGTGTTGGTGTTGCAGAGTAAAGCTGCTGGTACATTAGCACCAACAAAAGCAGTGGCTCTTTGCTAATGCTCATTGCTTCCTCCACTGATAGGAACTTGCAGCAAAAAATTGTAACAACCTAAAAATGTCTTAATGAAACAATAAAACATTATTTTGTAAAGTCTTGAATTTTGAGGACACTTTTTAAAAAACATTTTATGGGAAATCCATAGAAAGCACTTCACTGTGAAGTGAAATATGATCATTCTCTCAAGAAAAGCACTTGTGTGAGTTGCCAACTGAAGCAACCACTTTTTCCTGGAACAGTTTTTACTCCAAAGAGTGACTGACAGACAAACTATGGTTATTCAGGCTTGGGTTTAGTCAAACACCGTATTGAAAATGAATGAAGTGAGACTGTCATTTCTAGGAAACCAATTGTCAGTGGTTTTTTTTCCGCCACTGAGAAAATATGAGCTTTCAAGTGCAGTTTAGACTATTTCATATTTTTATATGCGTCTTGGTTAAAGTCTTTTCTGATGAGCTCCTTGACGGTATTAACACATGAGATATTTTTGGCTATATAGTGAGATGTATAAATATTCGAAATATCTGCATAACTCCAAAAGACCAATGTACAAAGTTACAAAACTGTCATGGGTAAAGAAACCCATTCAAATTATTTGCAAATTATGACTAACTTTTAAGAAACTATTTGTAAGCATAATCACTTATTGTTTGCTTTCCTTCCTCCTGGTGCTGGCAGGGGGCATATGACTTAGGTTGGGTCACTTAATAGCACCAAGTTAGTGCTTGGTCAGGGATAGGCACATGACCCAGGCTATCCAGAGTCACTTTCCTTTTTCTTTCTGATCAGAGACCTGTGAGGTCATACTTCCAGACTGTCCATGGCCACATTTCCTATCACATGGAGAAAGCAAGTAGCCAGCAAGGATAAGAAAATCAGTAGGCAGATACTAGGGACAGGGGGAGAGAGGTCATATGAATTCTTTTATCCAGCAACATGTCTGCTCTTTCCTAAATTTGGTTACATAAGCCAGTAACTTATTCTTTGTTAATGTAATCAACCCAAGTTGGATATCTGTAATTATAAATAAAGTAGATCGAATAAAGCAAAGTAGTTATTATTTCCCTAGTACCTAGGTTTTAAAAAAAGGAATGATAGTCTAGTGCTTTTTGATTAATCAAAAATCAGTAATAGTCACATTTCACACATGAGTTTTTAAATTTGGCATCTGTACTTCAAGTCCATAGATTGTTCTCCAATTAGCTACAAATTTTAAATACTTTTTAAACATGCTAAATATGATTATTATGTCAGTAATTATATTATAGTTGTATTAGCTTCAAGGATACCTATTTTTTCTAATCCACAAAATTTGTGTATTCAATAATTCACATTGTATTTATAGTAAAATTTCATCTATATTGAATATCATAAAATGCGATTTATTCTTTCAGGAAAAAAATTCAAAAAATAGACCAGCTAAAAAGAAAATTCCAAGGGATTATGCAGAGTGGGATAAGTATGTTTTATATATCTTTATATAAAATTTGTCACTGAAAAATTCTCTACAATAAAATATTATTTCTTATTATAAATATTAAACATATTAAAAACACCAGATTACTGAATATCTGGTTGAAGCACTTTTGATCCTTTTTTTATTTCATAAAGAACTACTGCTTCCTTTGGTTTATAAAGGTGACCATAAAAAACTGATGTAACCCTTATATCTATCATAAAAAAGAGTGAAAGTTTTAAACTGATAGAAATTGGTCACAATTTTAACTACAAGTTTCCAAACAGTTTATGTCTGATTAATATTTAAATTCTCACTACTTTGCTTGTTTTCGAAGAGAGAACACAGATGACTTGTAATATTTTTTGAAACATGTACCTAAAGGCACAGTAATACAAATGCAAGAATATAAATAATACATTTTATTTCTTTGCTTGTATTATACTTTTTTCAATTTTTACTGTTCTTTCATTTAAGATTTGATGTGGAAAAGGAATGTTCAAAAATTGATGATGATTACAAAGAAAAGACTGTGGTAAACAACAAGTCACATTTGTCTAAAATTGAGACAAGAATAGATATAGCAGGTAATTGGAGAAAAATAAGAATATTTAGTAGTATTTGAATTTCTTGATTAAAATTATGTAAAACATAAATTATAATAAAAGTTGTCAGTGTGAAGACATTCTCTTATGAATGCTGCATATTTCCATTACAAGTTTACAGATTACCTCCTAGAAAGTTATACACCTCTAATAAATTTAGTCATATTGTAACCGGAAGACCTGAGTTCAGGCTACCTGTCACCACTGAATGCCAATCAAGTAGAGACAGGAATTGAATCTTTAAAGTGCGCTTAATCAGACAGTCAACAATCTGGAAGATGGGGATTAACACCCTAAAGAAACCTCCTTAACATTTCATTTCCAGCTGCCTTTTTATAGTGAGTTGAACAAAGAGAGTTCAGCAATAAGCAGGCCCTCACCACTGCCAGGAGATTGTGAGGTCCAACCCCTGGAGCTCCTTATCACCCTCCGGGCCAACTGGCCTCAGGCTCCTCCCACTGTGCTGAGGCTGCTCTTCAGATAGCACTGGCTCCCGCACTCCTCCAGATGTGTCCTTGGGCTGGAAAATGAACTCAGGACAGGCCATAAACAAAATGTGTGTGCAGATTTCCTACTATACCAGCTTAGGGTCTCGCTTGATCTCCTCCCCCTCCCTAGCCCTTATCAATATTATTTAACTTATTATTTATTAGCTTAACTTTAATTTTATATGAGTAATGCTTATAATTAAACTTAGTAACATGTAAAATATAAATCTATTTTTTATCATGATTAATATGGTTAGCATGTTTTTTCCAAATTCTCCAAATTTTTTTCCTCTATTTTTTTCCTTTTGTCTCAGCACAAAAAGATGGAGCAGTTTTTATTTGAAGTCCACGAGTGCATAGAACTATTTAAATGAAACAAAACCAATCATAAAAAATCTGAAACCTCAAAAATTGCAAATGATTAAGGAGAAGAAATATCCTAAGCTTAGGAAACTTTTCATTTTCTTTTATTTTCCTATTTCCTGTTTCTGTTAAAATGTGCATTTTTGTCTTCAAAATTTTTAGAAATTATTTGCAAGTATATTTTTACTTACAGCCGATGACATTTATTTCTAGGTTTAACTGAGAAGGAAATCGCTTCTCTTGCTGTTCGTGAAAAGGAAAAAGGAAATGAAGCTTTCAACTCAGGAGATTTTGAAGAGGCTGTGATGTATTATACGAGGTGATCAGATTTTTGTTGTGGTTTAAATTTTCGATTTAAAGATGTATAATGTTCAAATGTAATTATGAAAGGATATAATAAGCCTAAATAGCAAGTGTCGCTCAGGACACACTCAGAATACTCAGAATCACTCAAGACACTGTACTTATGCTTTATCATGCATTCACTTGTATTTGCCTTGTTTTTCAATACTTTTCCCAAACCTCCAACCTCCTACGTGATCCCCATGTTCTAATTTTCCTATTTTTATAGAGAAAATAAAAGTCTTCTGAATGAAATAGAAAGTTCATATAGTATTGAGATTAGGAACTGGGTTCTATAGTCAGACTGTTTGCATCTAATCCTGCACTTATTTTGCTTCCTCCTACCACAGGGTCTTTGCATATTCTATGTCCCTATAGTATTCTTCTCATAATCTGGTTAATTCTAACTTATTTTTCAGATGTCAGCCCACATCTCACTTTTTTCCTCTTAGAGTTAAATCTACTTGTAAACAAACTGTTTTGTGTATTAAAACAATAACACTGTAAAAAAGAATATTAGTTATGATTGATTGCTCCATTTTTGTGCTAGGAAATTATCTCCAGTGTCAAAAATGTGTTTGATATTTGATATTAACCTAAATTGTTTCTTTAAGATCTATGGATATTTAAATCCCCGTATCACCTCTAAAGCCCAAGCCAACTTTAAACCTCTTAACTGAATATTAAAACTTCTGTCTACATATTGATTTAGTGTGTTTATAGAACTGTATTTTGATGACACAGATTGACTGAACTATCAGATTTTCGTCAATTTATAGCAACTCGTTACAGCCTGAGTGTTACAGCTTGTGTGTCACAGCAGAAGTGTTCGAGATCTATAGCAAAGGCTCAGGGACTTCAGGACTACATTGGAGGGTCAGGGGCGCATGTGGGGAGCTAGATATACAGAACACTTAAGCTGAATGCCCAGGGAGCTCTCTTGGAAGATTTTTTATATAGGCAAAAGGGCTGGGACTAGGTCCACTTTATCCAAATAAGGTTTTCAGTCATTGCAGTTTTGATTGGTGGAAAGTGTGTCATGCTGTGATTGGTTGAATTTCCATGCTGGACAAGGCTTGCCTGAGTGGTTTCATTTTCTTCTCTGCTGTGGACTTGTCTGCACATACCCCCACATGGGTAAAGCCTGGACATGCCTTGGACCAGACTCTCAACAGCCGTCTGATTCTGGTTGTTACCCAGACATCGCCTGAGTTCGTGTTAGTTTTTCTTATTTTACTTATCAAGACTATATTGGTTTGCTAGGGCTACCCTAACAAAATATCACAAACTGAGTGACTTAAACAACAGAACTTTATTTTCTGGAGATCAAGGTTGGTTTCTTTTGAGGTCTCTGTCCTTGGCTTATGGATGGTTGTCTTCTCCCCAGATCTTCAAGTCTGTCCTGAGGGAGTCTGTGTTCCAATGTCTTCTTTTTGTAAGGATACCAGTCATATTTAATTACTTTGATGACCTCATTTTAACTTAATCACATCTTGAAACATTTTATCTCAAAATATAGTTACATTCTGGAGATTAGGACACCCACATATGGATAACGGGGTGGGACATAATTCCACCCATAACACAGGCTATAATTGTTTTATTTATAACTTTAGCTGAGTCTCTATCCTCTTATGTTTATGTCCTCATCTGCTTGTTGCCATAAATGTCTCTTTTATAGAAGTATCTCAGTGCTTCCCACCGTAGCGGCTTATAACAATCGTGCTCAAGCAGAACTCAAACTACAGAACTGGAACAGTGCTTTTCAAGATTGTGAAAAGGTCTTGGAACTAGAACCTGGAAACTTAAAGGGTAAAAATCATTCACAGTATGCTTGAAAATTTACAGCAGGATCTATAAAGATCATTTGTAGGCACTCATTATATCTATAATAAAACTATTTCAGATGAACTTGAATTTCTGTATGAAAAATGCATTATCTCCATGTTATTTTAAATTTCAAGTTTAACTTGAAATGTAGTCCTTGATGATTTTTACCAAAGTAGCTAGTATTTTCAGAATGTTGACTAAAACATTTTTAAAGAAATACCTCAAAATTGCATTTAAACGGTAGAGGTTTTTCTTTCAATTTTTAAAATTTTGGTAAGACACATGTAACATAAAAGTTACCATCTTAGTTATTTCAGTGGTACTAAATACATTTATTCTGAGCTAAATTTCAATATAAGGTTTCTAAGTTTTCATAGAACAATGAAATAATACTAGATTACAAGGAGGAAAACATTACTGTTTAGTAAGAACTCCCCAATATTGTGGCACAGTGTGGTACATCCAGAAGGTTGAGATGTGTTGTTTCTTAGGCCTTGGGAGTTGTTGGGGCCTGGGGCTGCCAGAGGGCCTAGTTGTTGGAGGGGACAATTGCATGATACAACCTCTTCTCTGTGCCTTGGTGTCATTTTCTGTATGTGTGGTAGCAGAAAAATGGGTATAGCTAAGCTTTGTACTATTTGTTTTGTACCCTAAACTGTCCTGTGCTACTTGCGTTCTTCCACTGAAAAATATGCTGTAAGTATAACGCTCTATGTCTAAAAATAATACTTTTAATTTGGTTAATTTTCAGCTCTTTTGCGCCGTGCCACTACATACAAACATCAGAACAAACTCCAGGAAGCTTTAGAAGATTTGGGTAAAGTACTGGATATTGAACCTGACAATGAGTTGGCCAAAGTAAGTGTAGAGAGTGATTTTTTTAAACCTAAGTCTATAGTTTGCTATTTGTTTTCATATTACAATGATATTAATCTTGCATATAAGAACTAGGTTAGGCCAGAGGTGTGGGATGGTGAGAGGATTCACCAGAGACAGAATGGGGAGCAGAACAGGTGGATCGACTGAAATACACTGCCGAGGGGAGCAGCGGGCCAGGCAGGAGAGGTCTGCTGCGCCATGTGGGAAGCTCCCTGGCCAGGGATCAAACTCGTGCTGCCAGTGGCTGACACTTAACCCCTTCGACCACCAGGGAGGCCCAGTTTTAACATCTCTTTGAATGCAGTATTGTAGGCAATGCTTTCCTCAAGTTAATTTCTATGCAGAGTGGCAAAGAAGTTTCCTAGGTGGGATTAGGCATAGCTCCAAGGTTGTAGAAGAGTGTTTCTCCTGTCACTTGCATGGTAAGCACAGCATTGTAGACTGCCTGCACCACATGACTGCGCAGACTGGCTCAGGTGGCCACTGAAAGGCATCTGTGTGAAGGCCCCGAGAGTAGAGAGAAGTGGCAGGGCCTGTAAAGGTTCTGAGATTCCTGGGTCAGATATCAAGTACTTTGTTACCAAAACAAGCCAATGAGCTTCAAGTTCATGTTAGTTCCCCTCGCCCCCGTGTCCCATGGGGGTGATGCAGATTGGCCCAGATAGATGCAGCATACTCAGTGAGTTTGTGTCACAGATGAAGAGTGCCAAGTTAAGGAAACCCACATCCTTCATAATGAGATATAAGCAAACCTGCCAACCATCTGTACCAGAGGGAAATAGTATTTAACTGGAAAGCAAATAAACCTGTTGCTCCTTTGAAGGGAAATACTCTGTTTCACAAGACAGTTCTCAGTACAAACATTCTTAAAAGACAGTCTAGATCACAGGCTGTTTAAATGCCTCTGCTTGTTAGCATGCAGGCGAGGGGTACCCAAGCTTGTATACTCCAAAATGGGGTTCTGCAATTCACTGCATAAAGACAAAGCAAATTCTTAGTATGTTTGATCTTTAATAGAAATGGTGTGCATAGAGAGAGAGAAAAGAAGACAGGATATTCCAAATAAAACACCCAAAATTCCCTATCCCCGGTGGACAAATACCTAGCCAAACAGGGCAGATCTGAAGTGGGACTCCTGAGGCCTAAAAGCTTGCTCCAAGTCTAGGGAACCTTCTAGCAGGGAAGCATACAAAAGCAATTCTGAAGTAGGTCCCAGAAAACAGGGACAAAAGGAAAGACTTATGCACAAATGTCTATAATGGTTTTATTTGCAATTGCCCCAAACTAAAGGACACCTTCAGCAGGTGAATGGATGAATAAATTATATTCATACAAGAGAATATTGTTCAGCAATATGTAGTGAACTAGTAGATATATATAACATGGATGAATTTTGAAATAATTATGCTGAGTAAAAAACAATAAAGATAACACATAGTATGTATTTATATGAAGTCTTAGAATATGCAAGCTAATCTGTCATGACAGAAAGAACAGAGGTTGCAGGGAGACACAAAAGAAGGCACTATTACAAAGAGATTGGAAGACATTTTTGGGAATGATGTGTATATTTACTATGATGTCAAAAAATCTATCTGCATTTTAATTTCATGTGGTTTATATCAACTATACCTCGGTAAAACTGTTAAAAATGAGGGAGGAAGGGAAATGGTTTATTATATATAAATTATAATATACATATATTTCAATCTAGTTGTCTTAAAATACAAAGCTATTTCAACATTGCTCTAAAACACAGCATGTGTAGTATGACTTAACTTGTATAAAACTTTATCTCTGTGTGTATTATGCATAAGAATGTATCTAGGGAGATAATTATAAGAATGTCAGTAGTATTATGTCAATGACAGATTTTCAGATGATATTTTCTTTTTACAACTTATTAACATTTTAAACTTTATAGTGGACTGTATGATTATAAACAATGCAGTGAAGTTGTTTGAAAAAGTAAAACAAAAACAAAAACCTCCATAGAAAGACTTATCTTAGTCATCTTTACTTTTTAATATCTTCATATTAAAATCATCAGTATCCTACCTAAAAGAATGTTTATGTTTTTCATTAAGGAAAAAGTGTTTGATATGGTGATTATGTTGCAGAAAACCTTGTCAGAAGTTGAAAGAGATCTGAAAAATTCTAAACCTGTATCTCAGACTAAAACCAAAGGGAAAAGGATGGCTATTAAGGAAGTAGAAAACTCTGAAGATGAAGATGGAAAGGACAGTGAAAGAAAACATGACGATGGCAGCAGAGACAAAAGTAAAACATCTTTTTTCTTTTGGTTATGCAAAATCCTACCTGTTTATATGATGAACTGACTCAGATTTTCTGTTGGTACAAAATTCTTAGAGTGCCAAACATTTTATAGCTTTACCTTATAAATTAACAAGTAAGTTTCCTTAATCCTCTTCTTAACACAGCTCATCTTTTTCTTTTCCTCAATTTTGTTTATTTTTATTGAAGTAACATTGGTTAAAAACCAATGATTTGCAGGTATCAGATCTGCCATTCAGCTGTACATTACAATACCCCACTCACCACCAAGGCACCAAAAGTCCTCCACAATAGTCCATTGTCTATAAATTCACTTTTGACAAAATTTAAAATATCTAGACTAGATAAAGCTTCATCTTCAGAATATAAAACAATAAAAACTATGTCAACTTTAAGGGGAAAGATCTTCCCACTCTCTTGACCAGTAAGGAAAAAAGTTTTTCCCCTTCTTGAAAGCCCCTGAAGCAGCAGGGGGAAATACTAATTTTGAAAGCCATCAGCAAGTAAAAATCAACTTGTAAGTAATTTGACAGAATATTTTAATTTTGAGACAGAAATAAAAATTTCAATTCATTCAACATAAAAAGTGAAAAACAAGAAGTATAAATTTTACTTTTTTTAATGACAAAAGCAGAATGTGAAATAGAATTCTCCAGTTAGATTATGATCATTTAAGTGAGAAGAAAGACAAAGGGACAGAAAAGAATGGAGGGAGATGAGAAAACAGAATAAGAACCCATAGATAAATGGGAAAGGAAGAGAGCATCTCAAAAGGATAAAAGGAGAAATTAAGGTAAACAATTTTTCAAGGATTGGGACTCGCCTTTCAGCCAGATTTTTCACCTGGCAGCAAATGTTCTTAGAGTTTATGTTTAGCTTGTGATAATTATCCAAGTGTCTTACAATTAAAGAAATCATTTTAAATCTCATCTGGGACAAGATATAAACTATACCAATTTTCATCACTTTTAATTACTATTAAAAAATTCCATATAGTAAAAATTAATGCTTTTGGTATATAGTTCTAACGTGTATAATTTCATGTAACACTCCCCCACAATCAAGATAGAGAATAATCCTTTAACACAAAATTTCCTTGATCTCTTTTTTAACCAAATCTTTCCCTCATCCTAACTCTTGATAGCCATTGATTTCTTCTCCGTTCTGTTATCATTTCCAAAGTGTCTTATAAATGGAATCAATGAGTATATAATCTTTTAAGACTAGGAAGGTTGAATCCATGTTGGGGAGCTTGTGACTTAAAGACTAATGTGATTATTTTTCTTTAAAAAATGACCATATGAACTGAATAGACGTATTTCCAAAGCTGATATTCAAAATGACCAACAGGTACATGAAAAGATGTGCAACATCATTAATCATCAGGGCAATGTGAATCAAAACTAAATGAGAAATCACCACACATGGGTCAGAAAGGCTATTATCAAAAGACAAGCAATAACAAGTACTGGCAAGATTGTGGAAAAAGGAAACCCTTGTGTACTGTTGGGGGGAATATCAATTTTTGAAACCACTATGGAAAACAGTATGGAGGTGCTTCAGAAAATTGAAAATAGAACTACCTTATGATCCAGCACCTCCACTTTTAGCTAAGTATATACTCAAAAATAATGAAAACTACCTTCTCAAAGACTTACCTGTGCCCCAGTAGTTCATTACAATAATATTCACGTCACCAAGATTTGGAAGTAAACTCAGTGTCCATCTACCAATGACTGGGTACAGAAGATCTGGTATACATAAACAGTGGGGTACTATTCAGCCACAGAAGAGGAAATCCTTCTTTGCCTTGAGGGCATTGTGCTAAGTGAAATAAGCCAGACAGAGAATGATAAATACCTTATGATCTTGCTTAGAGTTAACTCTTAAAAAAAAAAAACAAAAACTGAACTCACAGAGACAGAGAACAGAACGGTAGTTTTCAGTGGGGTTGGGGAATGGGGAGAAACTTCAATTTTTGGTTGTATAAATTCTGGGAATCTAATACACAGCAGAGTAACTTGTAGTTAACAATACTGTGTAGTATTCTTGAAAAAAATATAGTCCCTTGCCAAGAGAGTATTATCTTAAATGTTCTCACTACCAAAACCAAAAACAAATAGTTGTCATTTGAGTTGATGAATGTGTTAAGTAACCTTATTGTGATAATCATTTCATATTATATGTGTGAAATCATCATGTTGTATACCTTAAATTTACACAAATTATATCTCAACAAGCTGGGAGTAGGGAGAAGAAACTAAAAGGTCTTCCTCACAGAGATAAACAAACAGGAAAGGGCTAATCATTTAAAAATCAGAAGTAGTAATACTACTTTTGTGATTAGAAATCTGTAATATCATTTAGAAGCTTGATAAAATATTCTCTCTGAAGATTATTCCTAACATCAGTCCCATAGGGAAGCAAGTATTCACATTCAGATTTCCAGACAGCCAGAAGTTTAAGAGAGCCATTTCTGATCCTGTAATTTAGGTTTCCCTTCTCTAATAATTGTTTTGTAGATTAAGAATATATAAAAATATGCAAGATTCAGGACACAAAAATGTCTTGTTAGGAAAAATATAAATTTTAAGACTAGTGTGTTCCCTTTTATAAGCAAAGCAAATCAAAATGGAGTAAATAAAATTGATGGAACTTTCTTATGCTCACCTCTTCTGCGTTCCATTGTAAGATGATTTGTCTAAAACTGGTCCTGGAGCCTTGCCCAAGATAGTAGAAATCCAAATCACTTTTAGGAAAATACTGTTAAAGCCCATACAGAGGTTATAAAGTTGGAATCTTTGTATGTGGTTTCCTATCCCATCACATTCCAAGAAAGAATTCTTAGTCATTATGAAGTATGATGCAGGAAAATGCAGCAATTAGTGTTTCGTAACCTAGGCCGACAATGCTGCTCCCCTTCGAGCTCCATTTGGGCTGGTCAAGCCCAGTTCATCCAGACTGAGGTAGAGCATAACTGATGGGTTTAATTTAACAGCTGATTCTATGACAGCTACTCAGATAAGATAATTGATAGACTCTTTTCATCTGTCCTTCTAAGGACTGCTATGGAGAAATATCTGTCCATTTGCCTGCCTGATTAGACCTGGGAGCTTGAGTTTGTGGGCTTTCTTGGAAACTCCCCAATCTACTTGCTTTCCCTCTCTGGGAGAGAGCATAAGAAATGGCCATCAGCATACAACCATACCTGTCAGAGACTTTGGTATTTGTTCTTTCTCCTTACAGAGTCCATGAGAAGCAATCAGAGGAAAGTAAGCGTCTGGTTTTACTGTAGTGTTGTTTTTTTCCCCACTTAAAAATCAAATATAGGACAATTAAACTGTCACCGACAAACAGGAGACTACACTATCGATGTTTCTCTTTTCCTGGCATAATCAGGAATGTAGAAGTGTGGGGATTTCAAAGAGATAAAATAAATAAATAAAATTTAAAAATCTTGAGGGTGAATGATTCTGATCATGTGAAAATGAAAAATGCATATAGGTCAGTACCACTAGAAAAATGAAAAAGCCAATGACAAACTAGGAAAAATGGCAAGGAATTGATAACTGTATAAGGAGTTTTTACAAAGCAGTAAGAAAAATTTCAAAAGCCCATATCCAAATGAACAAAGCATATGAATAGATAAATCACTAGTGAGGAAATGTATATAATCAATAAATTTTGTATTGCTAGTAAAAAATGAAAATATAGAATCTTTTTTTCCCCATTGAAGTGGCCAAAATGGGGGATAAAACCACCCCAAAGTATCCTTTGTTGTCACAGATAAGGTAAATTAAGCACTTTAAAAAAAACCTTCATTTATAATTTTTGTATCTTAAAATTCATTCTTTTCAAAGTCAGCAGATTTTAGTATTTTCACAAGGTTGTGCAACCACTGTTGCCTTCTAATTCATGAAGGTTTTTATCATCACGAAAATAAATCTCATATCCACTAGCACTCATCAGTCTCCCTTTCCCCTGGCAGACACTGACCTTTTTTCTGTCTGTATGGATTTGCCTTTTCTGAGTATCTCTTATAAATGGAATCATACAATATGTGGCCTTTGGTCCTGGCTTGTCTCACTTAGCATAATGTTTTCAAGGTTCATTCATGCTACAGCATATCACTATTCATTTTTATTCCATTCCATTGCCTGCATAATACCACATTTTCTTTACTCACTCATTAGTTGCTGGACATTTGGGTTGTTTTGACTCTTTGTCTTTTAGGAATAATGTACAAAGCTTTTTTGGTGTGTGTGTGAACATATGTTTAATGTTTGTTGGGTATATTTAAGAGTGGAATGCTGGGTTTTATGGTAACTATATATTTAACTTCTTGAGGAAATGCCAGACTGTTTTCCAAAGTGCTACATCATTTTCTTTTCTTTTTAAGTAACATTTTAATGATTTACAATTAGTTTACAATACTATATAAATTTTGGGAATACAACTTCACACCTCTTTATGTACATAAACCTCACTGCATCCACCACCAAACTGCTAGTGTTATTTCCCATTATCAGACTGACACCCTCTATATACTTTTTTCCTATCCCCTTCCCCCCTCTGTAAACCATCATATTTTTCAGTCTAAGAGTTATTTTTGTGGCAACATCATTTTGTTTTCCCACCAACAATACACAAGGATTTCAGTTTCTTCACATTCTTGCAAACAGTTGTTATAGCTTTACTTTTTGATTATAACTATTGCATGGGGTATGAAATAATATTTCCTTATGGTTTTGATTTGAATTTCCCTAGTGACTTACAATATTGATTATCTTTTAATGTATTTATTACCATTTGTATATCATCTTTGGAAAGTTTATTCAAGTCCTTTGTCCATTTTAAAATTAGGTTGTCTTTTTACTGTCACATTGTAACTCATCTTTATATATTCTGGATGCAACAACCATTTAGATATGTGATTTGCACATAATTTATCTCATTCTGTGGATCATCTTTCTAATTTCTTAGTAATATCTGTTGACACAAAATGTTTTAATTTTGAAGATATGCAATTTATCAGTTTTTTTCTTTTGTTGCTTGTACTCTGATGTCATATATAAAGATTCATTGTTAAATCTCAGGTCATATGAAATTCCCCTATGTTTTCTTCTAAGAGTTTTATGGTTTTAGCTCTTTTATTTAGGTTACTGATTTATTTTGGTTAATTGAGGTAGAAAGGAGTCCATTTTAGTGTTGTTGTTTTTTTAGCATGCAAAATTCCAGTTGTACCAACACCATTTATTAAAAAGACTATTCTTTCCTCATTGAATGGAATAGTTGTGGCATCCTTATTAAAAAATCAGTTTCCCATGATGTTTAAATCTGTTCCATTGGTCTTTCTGTCTTTATGCTGACACCACACTGTTTTTTAATTACTCTAGCTTTTTGTAAATTTTGAAATCAGAAGTGTTGATTCCTTTGATTTTGTTCTTCATTTTCAGGATTGTTTTAGCTATTTTGGGGACTCCTGCAATTTCCTATGCATTTAAGAATCAGTTTTTTCATTTCCATGAAAATAGTGTAAAATTTTGATAGGGGTAATGTTGAGTCTTTAGATTGCTTTGGGCAGTATTGCTGTCTAAATAATAGTAAGTCTATCCATAGTCACAAGATATCTTTCCATTTCACTTATGTCATATTTGTTTCTTTCAGCAATGATTTGTAGTTTTCATTGTACAAGTCTTTTACCTCCTTGGTTAAATTTTTCCTAAATATTTTATTCCTTTAAATGCTATTGTAAATGGAGTTGCTTTTGCAGTTTTCTTTCCAGATTGTCTTGCTAGAGTATAAAACAGCTGATTTTTTAAAAAGGTACATATTTTTTAAAAATTATTTTATACATCTTTATTTTTTTATGCATACAAGCTGGGGTATAGACCAGAGGATGGGGGGTGAGAGGGTTCTCCAGAGACAGAGTGGGGTGCAGAACAGGCAGAATGATGGAAACACACTACTGAGGGGAGCAGCAGGCGAGGCAGGAGAGGTCTGCCATGCCATGTGGGAATCTCCCTGGCTGGGGGTCAAACTGGCGACAGCTCCACAGCACCCTGCCTAACCACTGCGCCACTGGGGCGGCCCAATTTTTTTTTTTTTTTTTTTGTATGCTGATCTTGTACCCTGAAACTTCATTGAATTTCCCTGTTAGTTCTAGTAATGGTTTGATTTGTTAGTGGATATGTTGGGGTTATATCTCTCCCAAATAATCTCTATATAATGTCTTCTATGAAGAGGTCATTTTACTTCTACCTTTCCAATATGGATATCTTGTATTTTTCTTGTCTAATTGATCAGGCTACAACTTCTAGTACAATGTTGAATCACTAACATAAAAAACTGCATCTTTATCTTGTACCTGATCTTAAGGGGAAAGTTTTAAATACCTTTTCATCATTAGTTATGACTAGGCATCTTCCCCTCTTATTCTACTAATGTGCTGTGTTGCATAGATTGATTTATTGTTGAATTATTCTTATATTCCTGAGATAAAGCTCACTTAGTCATGGTATATAATCCTTTTCATTTGCTGTTGGATTCAGTTTTCTATTATTGTTTTGAGGACTTTGCACCTACCAGTTGCCCAAATTACCCCACCCAAGGCTTCTGAAGTCTTTGTGATCTTTAAGCCTCCATTGCACTAATGACTCTCTTTTGTCCTTATGCGGGTGACATCACTGGTCATTCCTTCCACTGATATTATTGTTGACTACATGTTTCTTTCTCATTTCCTTTGTCCCCCCTCTCATGTCCATTGGAGAGTCTTCCTCTGATCATCCTTTACACTTAGTATTTCTCAGGGATCTTTGGAAGATCTGAGTGACCCACTAGAACTTCAGTGATTCTTTATATACCAGCAATTCCCAAGTCAAGGTCTTTAGATAAGGTCACTCCTTTGTTCTACCTTTGGAATCACTTTCTGAAGAACTCCTCTGGTATGTCCCGTGAGTAGTATAATACGAAACAGGACTCACAGGTTTGTCATGTTTGGGCCTCTACTCACCTTTGCAGAGACCGGCACAGTTGTTCAATCTTAAGCAGAGAGGTATGACTTTGCATTTTATTCATTTCATTCAAATACTCGCTACGCCGGTTTCCTGCTCTCTGTGTTTAAGAGAATTCCTAAGCTTCTTAAGTGTCTCCATTGCCTCATTTATAAAGTGGGGATGATAATACTTGATATGAGGATTAATGATAATGGGAAATGGTAATGTATGTAAAGGTCTTGACCCATATTAAGTTCTTCATAAACTGCAGCTAGTTAGTAATAGAATTGGTCAAACATAAGGAGATAACGCACATGGAAATGGAAAATACTACTATCAAGTTGTCCATTGTTTCTGCTTACACTGACTCATGTTTGCATCCATTTTTATTCTGGGTGGGGACCTGAGTAACAGATACCAGATGATGAGGACTGGAGATTGTTCTAATAGTCCTCTTGGGCCCAATCTGTGGGTATATCACTATAATACAATCTTTTTATTGTTATAAAAATTAAGTCTGTTGCTTGTGACCCAAAACTGGATATCATTTTGCTGTATACAAACTTGCATTTATCAATTATATTGTATACATTGTATTTTTATATTCAGTGTTTGCCTTAAGGTGGCCATTCACTGATTTTTATTTAAATATTTGTGATTTCCTATGCCCTAGTGTTTCAAATTCTAGCATTAACATTCATAAAACAAAATGGAAAATAGATCCATTAAACTCAGATTAAAAATTTTAAAAAGAGGAAGCTTGGGAGTCTGTATTTAAGTGCTCTTTAACAGTGTTTTGAAATGATGAATAGCTGTTTTAATGTAATGACACCCATCAATGAAACAGTCATACATTATATATTTAAAAATAGTAGATTCAATTATTAAAGCTATGATTAGTAAATCAAGATCAAAGGAATGTTTAAATTTAAATTAAGGTATTATAATGAAAATTTAGTCTTTTTCAAGGTTCACTTTACTAAAGAATCAGTTATCTAAGTTATGTTTGCTAATTTCACTTTCAAATGACTTATAAATCATTTGGACTTTTTCTTTCAAATAGTGTCTTTCTCTCAGACCTTTAAAGTAAAGGTATCCTAACCTTGGTGCAATTATTATATTGGACGTTTTTGTAATTTCATTCACTCAAAATTATAAATGGGAGAAAAACATATATTTTGTAAGACGTGGCTTGATGAAGGAAATCACTTGAAATATCAGTAGCCCCTCAGCCTTTAAAGAGTTAAAATAGGGGTTGGCTTGAGTATGTAGTCCGCAAAGCCACAGGGATCCTGGAGCTCGCAGCCTGAGCGGTAAACCCTCCGTGGACGTGCTGGGAACCTCCTGGCTCCACCCGAGTGGGAGGTGCCCGCCCTGCTGCCCAGCGAAGCCGCCCCGGCGAGCTGCGGCGCGCCTCTGCGCCGTGCACCCCCGCGGCCTCCGCGGTAGTTTGTCCTGATGATGCAAACACTTCCCGCATCCACTTCCCACAGAGACCGCGGAGCCGGCGGGAGCCGGGCGCGCCCCCGAGCCGCGCGCCATGGGCAACATCCAGAAGAAGCTGATCAGCAAGAAAGAGGGAGGCAAGCGATCCGAGAGGGGCGCGCCGCGGCGGGGTCGGGCTCCGGCTCCGCGGACCGGCGCGGACAAGCAGAGCCGGTCGCGGGCTTCGGCAACGGAGGACGAAGCCAGCAGGCTCCGGGACGGCCGGCGGGGCACTGAGGACACCCCCGTGGCCGACCTGCCCCCCGAGACCGACGCACCGCCTTCCACCCCCGCTGCCCTGAAGAGCCGTGGCAACGAGCTGTTTAAAAACGGGCAGTTCTCCGAGGCAGCCCTCAAGTACTCGGCGGCGATAGCGCAGCTGGAGCTTGCAGGTAGGCTAGCTGCGTCCCGCGGGCTCCCAGGACCCCCGGGGCTGCGGCTAAGGGGACCGAAAGGGCCCCTCGGGAGACACCTCCTGAATGGCAGGCGCTGGGGACTATACATTCCTTCCTGGTGATTTGACCTCGGGGCGAGCCGGACCTTGGAATGCGTAACACGTGCCGGGGGCTAGACACGTTTAATCGTGTCCCTTTCGGGCTTTCCCTGTGACCATTGCTGGCGCCCATAGCGCCTGGCGATCTGTGCTGTCGGCCGCTGTAGGACTGCAGTACCGCCAGAGACCCCGTCGCCAGTAATTCTGGTGAACTGTGGTTTTGCTAATAGATTTTTAACTGTTTGATTAAATCTGATTTTAGGAAATGTGAGTGCAGAGGAACTGAGTATCTTATATTCAAATAGAGCAGCATGTTGCCTGAAAGAAGGAAACTGCAGTGACTGTATTAAGGATTGTAACAGGTAAACTGCCCTTATTCAGTTTTGTCAAGAGATTATTGTAATTACAACATGATAAATGCAGTTTTCAAACTTTTCTGCATGCGTCTAATTTCTTAAAAACAGTTTTAAGGTATATTAATTAATACTTTAAAATCTCAAATTCCTCGACATATATGAAAACAGAGAAGAGTGTGCAAATGGTTTTTCATTTCCATGGCTACCACCTTATTTCATATTCTTTTCCTGTCACCCCCAGACTGCTGGGGAAGCCCTCCAGTCTCTGCCTCCTCCAGTCTCTTGTTGCAGCAACATAGCTTTGCCCGGAGGAGTATTTTGTTCAGACTTTCAAACCAGGTGTCCATTGGCTCAAAATTGTCTTCCAGATAATTATAAACTCTTGTGTTACCACACTGCCCCCCCCCCCAACAAGCTTTCTGTTCCCAGGTGGTCCACTTTTGTAATGCTGCATGCATAGCTTTGCTTCCGAAACCCCTGCTTACCTGCGCTTCTGCTTTGCCTTCCCCTTGGGGTCTCCGGTCACTTGCATTGGTGCCATTCCTGCACTGTCACTCTCACTGTGTCTTCCGCCGCATTGGGTTTTAAGCTGTGAGGTCAGGAACCATGTTTTATCCAGCAGTGTGCCCATCCAGCACAGGAGTCGCCTGCGGTGGTCTGTAAGTTAGATGCTGGGTTACATGAATATACTTACAGGAATAAAAAGCACTGTTTTCTTTTACCATTAAGTAATAAACTTGCTGCAGGAGCTCTTTAGAAAGAAACTATTAATGCATCTCAAAAATAAGTTGTATGTCCTGATTTGACTACACAGTGTTGGTTTCCTCTTTTGTCTGATATGTTACCCCATTTCACTCTCAGAATCCCTAGACAATAATTTTATATGGACATCTGATTATAAAGTGAACAGTTATTTTTTTTTCATTGTGTTAGTTTATTGATATGGGTAAAACTTGGTAGTATCTGTGCCCACAATTTAAAAAGGAAGGCCTTGAAAGTGCTTGGGCTTTTTGGTTTTTGCCTAGTTTACATTTTCAGACTTAAATGAATATTTGTTTGCTTTCACTTTAGACCCCCGTCTACTGTATCTTTGGCTCATACCAACTACAATAATTGGTAGCTTGAAATCTGCCATGGTCGGAGTACTAATTAAGACCAAGAAAATAGGCAAATGCAACAAATCTGGGCTCTTTTTTCATTAGGAGAGCAGCTTATCATTTACTGCTGCCCATGGCTAGCCAAAAAGACCAGGTGAATTTGCAGGGTCCCAGGCAGTGGTGATTTGCAGCCAAGACCCTCTCAGTCGTAATGTCTGTTGTTAAGGTACTAACCTTCAAACCTGTGGTAGATCTAGTGAGCCAGTTCACTGGATTTGTTAAAATGTGAACCCTAAAGTTAGGGCTACTGCAAAACAGTGTACTCTTTTTCTGTAAATGAAATGGTATAAGGTGGCAGATACTTCTGCCTAAAATTCATTGTGTTTCAGTGTAGACCCAGGAGGAAGTCAAAGATGGGTCTCCACCCCTGGTGTCCGAGGAGGCTAGAAAGGGGGTTTGTCCTGTGGGAGAGCAGGAGATGGTCTTCCTGGGAGGGAGGTGGACTGCACTTTAGGTAAGAGCTGTGTTCTAGGCCAAGGAATCCAGCTCAGCTGGTCAGTACTGACTTCCATAGAGCCCGACCTACTTAGATGTTCTCTGTGATATCTGACATAATGAATCCCAGCATAAGGGGCTTGGGTGACTTTATTCCAAAGCAGTGATTCTCAGCTCATCTTAATGCTCTTTTAAACATGTTGAAATATGGATGTACTTAAATTTGTATGAACTGGGCATAATTTATTAGCAGAAATATGATTGGAGATGCTACTCACCTCAAGACGATGGACATTTTAAAGGAAGCCTGTTTTTTAGCTTTTCTGTTATCTTTGCTCCTTGGCGAGTTTTGTATTCTATGGCTGTAGCGACAGGAAGACACCAGGGCACGTTCTCTAAGGAGCTGCGCAGACAGGAAAAAGGAGGAGTCCTAAAGCCCTCGGTGGCTTTTTAGGCTTTTAATGGTCTCTTGTAGAGAGGCTACCAGGTACAGGGCAGGCAATGGGGCCAGGGGGCTAGGAAGCTGGCAGGCCTCCTAGCCCCAAATCTTCAGGCTCTCAGGCGTTCTCTCGTGGTCTCTGTTGTACCCCAAATGGTCCTCTGCTCTCCTGGTGCTGCTTCTTATAATTATGCCCAGTCGGTGACTCAGGTGCACCCACTCACGCAGGCCCACACCCTACTCCAGGTGCCTGCCATCACGCGTGTGTGTAGACCTTCAGAGGTCTATCCTTGATGGGAGGGAGGAAAAACATGATGACTCTTTCGCTTACCCTGCAATGGCCCTGATTACAAGACAAATGGTAGCAAGAGCCAGACACTGAGGAGTTATGCTAAGTACCCCTGTACTGCTGATGTAGGCATTGGAATGTAGTGGTGGGGCAGGTAATGTCTTTGCTGCCTGAAACTTAAATTCAAAACAGCTGAAATGTGAATAGATGACTTCATGTGTCTCTCAATTTCCTAATCTGCAAAATGTACACACTCATATTTACCTTGCAGGGTTGTGAGCTTAACTGAGTAAGTTTTAGTGACCTCTGTGTGTGGCAGATGCTCTGTCTTGCTTTTCTTTCACCAGATCATTGTACACAGGAATGGGCAACAGATCTCGATGACTATTGGAACAAGTAGAGTGACCCTCAGTCTTGCAAGTTAAATATCTGCTCTGTGAACTGCTGGTAGCATAAGAGTTACCAAGGAGAACACAACCCAGTGTGCATTCTGGTGCAGCCCCTCCTTAATGGGTTTTATAGGAATTACATTCTTCATAGGATATCTGCATGGAGTACTGTTTTATGGTTTCAGTTAATTTTGTTAAAACTAAGTGTACAATAGTTTTCATTGGTAAACCCAATCTTTTGATTGTATACTTTATTTCAGAATATAATGGCATGCATTCATTTGTGAAGTAACTTTAAATAGTCACTTCAAACAAAAACCAGGGAACATAACTTGAAATACATTGCTAATGACCAGAAATATTTCACTAAAAAAAGTGCAAGATGAAAATTCATGACTTATAAAAAATGATAGTATGCTTAGTTTCTTGATTCCCTCTTCTATTTTGAAGCCCTTTGTTATCAAGTAAATCACAACAAACTAATCATTCAGAGAGCTGGTTTTCCAAATGCAATTCAAGTTTTTGTGGTTCTTTGCTAAGTACCTTACTAAATACATAGGTACACATAAGAATTTTCCTTTAATCCGTCATTAATAAGAACCTGTTGAAAGCTTACTCTGTGTCTGGTGCCATGCTGGGCTGTTAGGATATCAAAAGGAGGAGGGCACTAGGGAGGGGAGGGGTTCTGGAGAAGTGGGCGGGACCTTGGGGAAGGGGTGGGTTGAAGAGTCTTCTGAGGGGAGGGTGGAGGGAAAGGGGAGAATGAGGCCCTTTGCCTCCAGCCATGGAGCTTAGTCTGGGGTGCAGGGGTGGGAGTGGGGCTGGCAGTTGTCGGGGTGAGGTGGAGGGAGGAGGAGTAAATGCTTTAAAAGTAAGTAAATAACCACAGAATTGATTGCTCTGCTACTCTGTGCCTTTTTGAATGGTCACCATGTCCCCAAGATGAAATATGAGATAATGTATGTTATGTGAGAGTCCAGTATGGTAGTATACATTCAGTTAGTATAAGTTAAAGAGTAAATTTCAAAACAAAGGATTTGTAATCATTTTTGTCTTTTTTAGTGCTCTGGAGCTTCATCCATTTTCACTCAAACCTCTCCTGCGACGAGCAATGGCCTATGAAACTTTAGAGCAGTATCGGAAGGCTTACGTGGATTATAAGATAGTGTTGCAAATAGACTATGGAATTCAAATAGCAAACGACAGTATTAACAGGTAACCTAATCCGAGGCAGCGACCTCAGGTCTAGTTGTTTTAGAATGGATTACTTTTATTGCCTGCCTTCAAGAGTGTTGACTTGTTCTCAGCTATTTATATGAATGGTCGCCTTCTTTCATTCCATTAAAATAAAATAATTCTCTCTAACTTAATTTCTGACTATTCCTTGATATACTTTCAGTTGTTCTCTAACACCATTACATTTGTTTCCTTGTTCATTTATTTATTACTGTTCAGTAAATATACTATTTTTTTAATCACACAGTTTAAATCTCTTGTGCTGCTGGAAAGCACAGAATTTCAGTATTTGTAATACTGCCTGTCACCTGCAGCCTTCTTCTGTGTGCCCCCAGGCCCTTTCCCCCTGGTTGTCTGGTAATTTCCTGTCATATTTTAGGAGCGAACTTGCTTCTCTAAGAAGCAATGTTCCTGATCCGCCATCTCTCCCACCACACATGCACTGAGGTTCCTTCCTCGGTGCCCCCAGAACACTGTCTGCCTGCCTGGCTGTTATTACCCAGTTTCCATATTGTTTGTAAGTTCTCTGTCTCTCTCATTTTATAAAATCCTCTTATTCTACTGGGAGTTTCTTGAGATCAGAATCTTTGCTCACCCTTGTAGCTGCTCTCCCTAGTTAGGAGATACCTTCATAGAACATGTTGAGTAAATGCATTCTCCAGCAGCGAGAGGACCAACGGTCACTCCTGTGCTTTGGGACTTTGCTTTTGATTTGCCCATCTTCTGTGTGATGTCTGAGATAGTTGGGGAAATAGGATCTTCTAACAATAGCATTAGGGGATCTCGTAAAACAAAGTGGAAAGTTGCCTGAATCTCTCTGACAGAGAGGAGGGGCCTATTGAAAAGATATTTTAGAAAGCCTTTTGTGCTGAGACACTGAATGGTTTGAAAGAAGTAGTATGCAAAAAAGACTCTGATTATTCACCTTTCTGAACCACCTGTGTTATACCTTTTATAGAAATAATTGAAGTAAAATTCAGAAAACATAAAATTACCCATTTTAAAGTGTGCAGTATAGTGGCCTTCTAGTACATTCACAGTGTCACGCCATCATCATCTCTTTGCTCCTGAACTACATGGGTTTGAAGTGTGCAGGTCCACTTATATGCAGATTTTAAAAAATATATTGGAAGATTTTTTTGAGAATTGCAACAATTTGAAAAAACAGACAAATCACATAGCTAAGAAATGCTGAAAAATATTAAGACAATATTAGGTATGTCAAATACATAAGATATATATGGAGAGATAGTTAGAGGTCTATTTTGTCATTTATGACCATAAAATTAATACAGCTGCTATAAAAGTTAAAAATCTATGAAAACTTAGGTGCACAGACACGGTACATGGCCATTTGCAGTTGAGAGAAATGTAAATAAATGTAAAGATGTGGTATTAAATCACAAACTATAAAATTAACTGTAGTGCATACTATGCTTCTGTAATAATTCTCTGGCCACTTCCTGTTGCTGCTATGGTGACCTCAAGTGCTGTGTATCTCCACTTAAAATGCCATGTCAGGCTAATCATCTCCTTGCAAGCAGTTCATCTCTCCAGTAAACTGCACATTGTAGCAAAAGGTGATCTCTTGCGATTCTCATCATGTTTAGTGTAATGCTGTAACCCCAAACAAAGCCATTGGCCCCACACAGTGTGCCACTAGTGATGCTAAAAGTGCTCCCAAGAAACAGACAACTCATCACATTGCAGAAAAAAATTGAATTATTTGATATGTCATCATCAGTAATATCAGTCGTAGATACAGATGATTCATCTTGTAAACATAGTGTAAATTTATGTTATCAATATAGATATAGTACCATAAATATATTTTCTCTTCCTTATGGTTTTCTTAGTAACATTTTTTCTTCTGTAACTCGCTTTACTGTAAGAATACAGTATATAATATACAAAATATGTGTGAATTGTTCATGTTACTGGGAAGGATTCCTTCACTAAGAGGCTATTAGTAGTTAAGTTTTTTTTTTTTTTTTTAATATATATTTTTATTGTTATTTATGTCTTTTACATTTTGTATTCCCCTAGGGTAGCCAAAAAGTAGTTAAGTTTTGGTGGGAGTCAAAAGTTACTCAGTCCACCAGTTGTTTAGGGGTCAACTGTTCTAAAACATTTCATTACTCTAATCAGAAACTGCAACCCACTACTCATTTTGCCTTTCCCAACCACGGGCAAGCTCTAATTTGCTTTCTGTGTCTGGATTTAACTATTCTTGATAGTTCAAGTAAGTGGAATCATACACTATGTAACTTTTGTATTTGGCTTCTTCTACTTATAGATTAACGTTTTCAGGGCTCATCTGTGGTTGTAAGATTGCGTGAGTACTTTGTATCTTTTTATGGCTGATATCCCCTTGGCTAATATCCCCTTGTACAGATACAGCACATTTTGTTGAGCTTTTCATCAGTGATGGACATTTGAGTTGTTAACTCTTCCTAGCTGTTGTGAATAGTGCTGCATACTTGTTGTCCGTTCCTTTTGTTGTATATCTTGGAGTGCAGTTGCTGGATCTTATGGTAATTCTGTGTTTAGCTTTTGTATATTTTTTATATATATGCAAAAACATTTTTTTATACGAGCTGATTTTTAAGACTTTTCACTTTTGAAATTAAATGCTTCTTACTGGTATTTTGTAAGATGAGGAGACTTTGGTTTTGCCATATATATTTTCTATAAAATATTCATTTAAAAATTTCACTATTCCTTTGTATGAATCCCATATTTATGCTTGCTTTCCTTCTAAACAACGGCTGCTTGTGGTTTTTTTTGTTTGTTTAATTTAAGCATCTGTGCTTATTTTCTGTCTTCCATTAACCGTATTCCTCTCTTCCTCTCCAGGAATCTTATATGTTACATTTCCCTGCATATACTTATTTACTCCCTGGCAACACATCATCTCTTTTCAGCTGCTTCTTCCTTCTTCTCTGCTGGTAATATAAGTTTTGCTTGAAAATTCTTTTCTCTAAAACTTCTTTTTCTTCTGCAGTTATGGGTTGTAACATACTAATTTTCAAATTTTTTATGTTAAATATGTGAGATTTGGTTATCAAAACCAAAGATTGCTATTGAAATTTCAGTTTTAGAAACTGTAGGGAAATTATGTGTATTATATATTTGTCTGCATAGAAATACAAATTTTTTTTTCACTTACAAAGTGCAGGTTAACTAACTTGGATGCATTTTACTAATAATTCATAGACTTTCTCAGTCTTGGGTGTACCTTTTTTAAATGAGATTCATCTCAAAGACATAATTCAATTTTGTTTTTAAATCTACATTTGTCACTTTGTGTGTTTAAAATGATGAGAATGGTAATTGAGGATGTTAATCTGAATTTTCTGACGGCCATCAGTAAATATCATTAACAGAGGGGCTCTCAGAGCAGAATCCAGTATCCTAGTCTTTCATTTTTATTCAGAAAAAGACAAAATAAGTGGGGAGTGTTAGAAATGAAAAAAACAGTATCTTAGCCACAATTAAATGGTCAGAGAAAAAGCAGTATTCCGCGTGGCAACTAAGGCTCATCAGTTTTAGCATCCCGTTTCGTACACCTGTTTTGGCACAGAGCTTGGGCATGGGAGTCCTTTTTACTTTTGAAGGACAACTATTATTTCTATGTACAGAAGATGCAACAATGTACATTTATGGGCATAAAAATTCTAAAGTACTTGTGATTATTCTTAAGGGTAACGTATTATCATTGCAGTAATTATAGTAAACGTTATATGGGATATTTCTTCTAGGCCTCCTAAATTTTAGTTTTACATTTCACTTTTTCAGAAATTAAAATCTAAACATTTGCAAAGTTCTTAAACCAGTTAGAGATGTCTAAACTTTTTTTTTGACACAAAAAGAATCTAAAGTCACATTGTTTATGGCAACTTTTAAAAGTCCCTTTGAAGACAGTTTATGTGACCAAAAAAGGTTCAAGGTTATGTTTTCTACAGGGAGGTACACAGATGCAGAGCCTTTATAAATCTTAGCCTTGAGAAGACCTTCAATAACAACAACAAAAAAACAAACAAACAAACCAAATTTCATGAGTGAAAGAGAAAACTTATGTTCTTTATAGAATAACAAGAATTTTAATGGATTTGGATGGACCAACCTGGCGGGAAAAACTGTCACCCATTCCTACTGTGCCCGATTCTGTGCAATTGCGACGTTGGCAGCCTGCAGCAGAGATGTCCCCAGACCAGGTGGGAGATTCCTGCAGCCATCACCAACCCAATCTTGCAGGTGAGGGGAAGCCTGGGCTCCTTTCTTCTGAGGGTTATCTTGAACTCTGTGTGTATTTTCACAATAAAGCAGGATGAGGGCATGAACTCTGGCATAGGACCTGGGTTTAAGTTGAGTCCCTATTCTCTTTCTAACTACAGACTCTTAAGAAGTTGTTCCACACCTGCAGTGTCTTAGAGTATGTGAAAGGGGGGGAAATGAAAAACTGTCTTAGGGAGTAGTTTTTTGAGAGTAAATGGATATCTGCATATAAAATAATGTATGCTGACTGTGAGAATTTACTGTAACGTAACAAAGGTTAAGGTGGTGTAACAAAAAGAATTAAATAGCATACAGCTCTCTACTATACCATATAGGTGGTGAAGCTAAAATAATAAGATGGATATGTTAAGATAGTAAGACAAAATAAAACCACGTAGCAGATAAATCTACCAGGTGTTTCCTCTGGCCTTATTATATCCTAGTGAGGATATCGGCATTCCCATAGTGCCTACCTCAACTTCCCACAGGACGTTTAACAAGTGTTACTTCAGTCCTGCTTTCTGCTTTAAAGCCAGTGGAGGCCCTGTTTCTCCTGCCTGCTTGTGAACTTCATGTGTGTCCCGAGGTTGAGTAAGTCCCCAGGTCTTACAGATACCCTGAGTTTCTTGAGCTGTGATGTCCCATCCTCTTCCTCGCCTAGAAAGAACAGGCAGGGACATCTGCCAAGGCTTTTCGATGATTTAGCAGTCCTAGAAAAATCATGGAGCTCTCTAGTTTTCTAGATTCCATTTTTAAGGAAGCCTCACATAAAGTATTTGCTCAATAAAGGATATAGTTATTAACAAAATGCATGTACTAATTTATTATAGGTATGTGATAGCAGATCATAAGCACATATAATCAGCTTGTTCTGTTATATTGGTTTACTGATTGTTAGTGAGACTGGACACCAAAGGCTTAAAGACACTGGGGAAGATTTTTCATCAAATTGAGAAAAAAAAATCCTCTGTAATATTCTATTTTAGGCTTATATACCACGAGTCATGGGGAGTGTCATTTGGCCCCCTGTGCAAGATTTTTGAAACATGAAACATTAGGCAGAAATATATTGTGAAGTAAAATATGAGAAATTAACTGTTTCATGCTATTTTTCCAGAGGAACAGTAAGATGATTGTTTACCACCTATGTTTATATTATAAATGGAGTATGTCTAGCAGATTTTTAGATTACAAGAATTTAAAGATACATGTTTAAATTTTGAATTGTGGACTTCTATTTCATATCAAAGTTACTCCATGGGGTCAAGTTAATACATAAACTTAAAACTTAAAATTTTGATATTTTGTGTGTGTTAAAAAAGATATCACACATATAATTTTCTGTTACAAGTAACAGGAAGTCTATTGACTGAAACCATAAAGAATGCTTTTAGCTTATGTCACTGAATGGCCCATTTTGGACTCTAAAATCAGGCACTGTTCACCAGGCCCACACTCTGGCTGGAAACAATGGAATTAGCAGTTTTAGGCTTCACATCTGTGCATATCAGTGTCCAGAGTGAGAAAAACACTTTCTTTTGGAAGCATTAATTTAAGATTGAGGCAATATGTTGCCCTAAAGTCCTAACCTTTTTATCCTGTTAGATTAGTCTATCAGTTCAAATGGCATCATGGATCCATTTCTGAGTCAGTCCCTAGAATGAAGAAATTCCTTGCCCTGTTAGTCCTGGATTTCTGATCAGAGGGGACAGCTTTACCTGAACAAATAAATTGAACAGGAGATGGGCAATAGATAAATGAATACTGAGGTACCCTTAGGAAGAGAGAAATGGATCCTGAGCCGGGAGTAGATATTGAACACTTTAAGATAATAGGTAATAGTATTGGTAATATTTGATTACAGATAATAGAAAACCCAGCCGTTTATGACTTAAGCAAAGAAGTGGTTTTTTGGCACCTATTTCAGAAAAGTCCATATGTAGAGTAGCTGCAGGGACCGTGGATCAGGCCTCAGGGATTCTTCTCCAGATCTCTTGTCTTGGTGCCTCTCTGCTGCCTCCCTTCTCAGACAGGCTCTCCCTTTATATCATAGGATGACAAAAATCTTTCATCCTCAAATCCTGTGGGAAAGAGCAAGAGTTATTTTTCCAGATGCTACTGCAGAAATCTTATTGTAGTTCACTGACACTTATAGACCCATCCCCCACCAATCATAGACTGTTGGGGTCAAGGGAATATAATGTACTAAGAAAACAAGAATTACTTTCAAAGGAGGGGCAACTGTGGGGTTTGATTTGTCATAAACCACAGGAGTACAGAGTGAAGGAGGTGTGATTTTTTTTCTTAGAAATTTGGGATGCTGGACAGGTGTCTTTTTTCAGGCTTAAAAGAGGCTGTTAATATTTCATGAAATAGCTATTGAACCAAACACTTTGTGTTTGGATATTTGTTAGGTATTTGTGTCTTCAGCAGAGAAAGGAACACCTGCCAGCCTGGATCAAATATCATTCCTATCATTTTACTTTCTAATTTGAAAATAATTGTGTCATAATTGTATAGCCTTTTTTTTTTACTTATAGCCAATTTATCTTTTAAATTTATGTACAGAGTTCTAGAGCTAGATTTTTAGCTTTGCATGGTATGTGGTCAAGTTAATTTGTAATCTTACAGATGTACTTAAAATTTTATAGAGATGTATATATGAATACTTCTACTTGTTTTTTTTGGAGGGGGTCCCACAGATGAAAAACGGTATAAAACCCTTAAGGAAGAAGGAAATCAATGTGTAAAGGACAAAAACTATAAAGGTGCCCTTAGTAAATACAGTGAATGCTTAAAGATTAACAATAAGGAATGTGCCATTTACACAAACAGGCAAGTTCTTTGTAACTTTATTTCTTATGTTATTATTTTTGATAAAAAGTTATAGATGCATTAATTGCCAGAGCTTTTTCCTATGGCTTATATAGCAAACTGTCCTCACTGAATGTTTTCCAGAGGCGGGGCCATAGTTGTTCTTGGAGAGATTTAAATCAAGGTGGGGGAAAGGGGGACTGAAAGGGCTGATTGTCATGTTTTCTTCGCAGGCTCCTGTGGGCCTATGCTGTCACTACCTTGACTGGACTGCTCTTTTTTTTTCTTTTTTTAACTTTGATTCCAATTATATGAAGTGCCTAGAATAGCCACATTCATTGAGACAGAAAGTAGAAAGATGGTTGTCAGGGCCTGGGAAAAGGGAAATAGGCAATTGCTATTTAGTGGATATAGAATTTCAATATAGACATTTCAATTTAAATATGTTTTTTCGTTTGAGGTAACATTAGTTTGCATCATTGTTTGTAATCTGACACTCTCTGGTTGTGTGGTGTCACTGCAGCAGCCAGTTGAGACTGAGCATTGTCCAGCATGGTAGATGCAGGAATCTGTTGTCTTTCAAAGTGGTGGCTTAAGAAGCAATGTCTTTTTTTTCTCTTGAAGTGCTCAGGAGCCAGCATCTTTTCGTATACAGTAGGAATGGACAGCAGATTGTTCTAGAATGCTGCTCAGTTGTCATTTTTTGGTCACATTATGGTAAAGATAACTGTCTAAAGATGTGACCATTTGGAGATTTTTAGAGAATAGGTAGAGTCTGGGATGATAAGGAAGGATAAGGGATTTTTCCTAGAGTCAAGACTCAGCACATTTCAGCTGTTTCAGATGAATTCTTTTAAATTTAACCTCTTATTCCCTTATTTTTGTATGTTTTTTTCCCTATATAGCAACCTTTTGCCAAAAATTTTGTCTTTATATCCAATAAATATTTTTATGTTCTGTTCAAGTTCTGCCATATTGAGCATTAATATCACTTGGCTTTCCCTGGAAGTCACTTCTCTCATTGGTATTTTTAGAGTTCTGAAAGTGTAGATTCTTTTTTGCCTTACACATTCTCTGGACCATTTCATCCTACCCCTAGTTCCATTTACTGTGTCCCAAACCTCTGTCTCTTAGCTCTGGACCCAAACACTCTCCTCCCTCTGCACTCCTCATGGACTGTTATCCCTTACCAACTCCCTCTTCTGCCAGCAAATCAGAGGTCCTACCTTCTAAATTCCTCTTCACCCTCAACATCACTCCCTGGCCTGGGCTGCCACCCTCTCTTCCTCGGTGTCTGCAACACCCTGCACAGTGCCATGCATGTCTTGTTCCTTCTGTTCCCATTTTCAGGTTGCAGCAAGAATGATCTTTCTAAAACATGGTGAACATGTCAGCCTCTATTTAAAAACCCTTCAGTGGACTTCTCTTAAGCTCAGGAGATAACTCAACCTCCTTGATTCATGATACAAGATCCTTTATGATGTGACCTACCTTTTCTAACCTAACCTTAAGGCATTTTTTCTCAGTCCCTTGAGTTCACCATGTTCTCTCTCACCTTATTACCTCTACATGAGCTGTGTCCTCGCCCTCCTCTCTCCCCTCCCTGCCTCTTAACTTTCAACCCAGTACCTTTGCATTCAATAATCATTTCTACTCTAGGCATCAATTTAAATATCACTTCTACAAAGTCTTCCCTTATTATTCCTCCTCTCACCTTGGCCCTCCCAGATCTGATGAGATTCTCAGCTGGTGTGCTCCCAGAACTTCTGATACAAACTTTATTATGTTTGCTTGTTTTAATTGCCTTCCTCTAGACTGCATCTTCCTTGAGGCTGGAACTGTGTTTTGTCTTATTTTGTTTTGTTCCCAGTGCCATAATTACATATATTGCAAAAAAAAGGTCTTAATTGGAGTAAAATGTTATAATACTGGGTTCCATTACATTACACCAGAGCTCTCTGTTACTTGAAGCTGTGCCAATTTGAAGAGGCAAAGCAGGACTGTGATCAGGCCCTTCAGATAGATGATGGGAACGTGAAAGCTTGCTATAGACGAGCTCTTGCTCACAAAGGACTCAAGGTGAGGAAATCTTCATTTTTATTTATCAATTTTGGCTCTGAACACATACGGTTTTCATGAACATAAATCTTGGGATCATGGAACAGGAGTGAGATTATTCTGGGATTTAATCCTATTCCTGAAACTCGGAAAAGGCTCAAATTTCCTCTAACTGTAACATGGAGATTGATCATTTCTGACATTCCTCCCAGCTTAAAAATTAATTTCCTGATTATCTAAGGCATGTTTTTATAATAGGGCCACTTTAAGGGACAGGAAGGTTTGTTTCTGCCTTATCTAATGCCACTGGATTCCTTCCGCAAAGGACTGGGGTTGTCTGTGAAGTGCGAGGACGGCATCAGAATGGCAGATGGGTCGCCCCGTAGAAGTTGAGAGAGACAAATCAGAAGTTGCGAACCTCAGAATTATTTGGGCCTTCAGCTGGCTGGTGGTCAGTGTGAGATTGTAGAATGGCATTCTTCTCTAAGAAAACCACATCACTTTTCATGAAAGGAGTGTCTAACTGTATAATTACACTTTGTTTTGATTCTTCTGCATGAAAAATTTGAGTGTTCATGTTTGTAGAAAGTAACATCACAAGGGAAAATCAGGACATGCATTTCCTGAAATGGTAATTTATAAAAATGAATTTGACCAAGGTCTAATACAGTGAAATTCATACCTCATAAGCATTCAAGGCTTTCCCTACTATTATTACAGACTTTCAAAAATTGATATAATTGACATGGTAGTTTCAGGTGTATGACATGATTCCACATATTTATATTGCAAAATGATCACCACGGTGTCTAGTTAACATCCATCACCATTTTTTTTTCATGTGATGAGAAATTTTGAGTCTACATACTCTTAGCAACTTTCAAATACATAGTTACTACTAGAACTTACACCCCTGTGACTTATTTTAAAACTGGAAGTTACTTCTTTTGACTACCTTTACCAATTTTGCCCACCCAACCCTTCCCCTGTGGCAGTCACCAATCTTGATCACTGTACCTGAGTTTTGCTTTTTATCTTAAAGATTCTAAATATATACGAGATGTTATTTTTCTATCTGACGTACTTACAAAATGCCTTCCAAATACATCCATATTGTCACAAATGACAGGATTCCCTTCTTTTTTATGGGTGAATAATATTATAGCCTGGGGATTTTTTTAATCCATTCACCATTGGACACCTATGTTATTTCAGCATGTTGGCTATTTGTAAATAATGATCTGATAAACAGGGGAGTGCAGGTATCTTTTTAAGTTAGTGTTTTCATTTTTGCCAGGTGAAGAGGTTCACAGGGCAAGGACCAGGAGCATAGGTGTTTCTGCTGCATGGAACTGGGGTGCACCACATTCTCAGCATGTGGTTAAGCTCACCAAGCGGGATGCTCCACAGCTGCACTGTGCTCGCAGCGTCCATGAGACCTGGCCATGGCCCCACCTCACACACTCATTTGTAAACCTCACATGATGATTCCTAAATGGTGTTGTACTATGAACTAAGAAACTTCTTTAAGCTTTATTTTTTGACCTTAACAGACTGGGTACAGGATCTACATGATTCATGAATTTATATATGTCCAAACTAATGAGGTAGGTTTACCTCATACTGAGTTCCTGACTCTTTGAACTTGCTCACCTGACTAAAAGTAAGAAGGTATGTCTAATAAAGACTGGCGTTTTATAGTTCCTTGAAATGAATTCTAGAAATTATGATGCAGGAAGGATAATCCCAAATTTGAATAATCCTATTCATCAGATTATGAGTTTGGCAGGGTTATTTTTGCCCCTGGTTTGACTTCTTACAGCTTGATTTATAATATATATCCTGTAATTTGAGTTATGTGACAAGGGAATTTAATTTTAGGATCTTTAAATGCTACAACTGCTTATATGGGAACTCCCGCCAAGGGCTGCTTCCCTAGCATGACTGGGACGAAACAGTGCAGGGCTCACAGGTCGCAGGGCCCTAACAGCAGCCATTGGCTCAACACTCTGTTTTCTTGTTTTTCAACTGACTTTTCTATGTTTGGAGTCTTAAAATAAATTCTTTCACAAGAAAGAGCATCACTTATATGCTAGGGGTTGGAAGCACAGTCGTGACTAAGACAGGATGCCTGCCTTTTGCAGCCAATTGGGGATGCTGAAAGACCAAAAGTACAAAGAATGTCTTGTTTAAAACAACTATTAGTATAAACAAATCTTGTGGCTATCTTTTTTTTTAAGACCTAGTGAGGCGATTAGCAACTTCTAAGTTCTCTTCTTTGCTAAAGCCCTACTTTTCTCTTTGCTCTCTCTGCTCTTCCTTCCACTCTGCACAGCTGGTTTCTTATCAGGTCTTGTATTCTCTAATAACTTTCCCTTCCTTAGTATCCATCTCAGTTCTTGGTTTTCTTATAATTGCATTGATGACAACCCATACTTGTTTACCTGGTTTTTGTCTCCCCTGATAAGCTTCTATAAGGACTTGGGAATCACGGTGGTTCCTTCTCCTCAGTTGTTCCCAGCTCCCAGGTCCTGGACGTGTACTGTGGCCATGTGTCAAGTGAACTGACGTGCCTGCGCACTCCGGGCACTCTAGGATCTGGACCTGCAGACTGGCCCTCTCCTCTTCTGCTCCCTCCCTCCTGATGCTGTGCCGCCCTGCTTGCAGTCCTATCTTCTGGTCACAATTTAACAAGGCGGCTCTTAACACATGCTGAAATTTATTTACTGTTGTCTTAAGTCTCCTGCAACCAGACAGATTGCTTTTAGGCATGCTTTTTGAATGAAAGAAATAATTTATACTGAATCCTTTCATGTGGTGTTGGTTTCCATTTCCAAGACTAATTCGCGAATTTGTTTTTCAGACCTCTCACCTAAGTCCCACAATTGTGTTAGTGTCCACCTTCTGGTCACTGCTGCCCTTATCATCCCCCAAATAATGTGTGTCTCAGTTTCCTCGTCTTTAAATAGGGACAGTAAAAGTGTATATAGGGCTACTGTGAGTAGACCTGCAACATGGTGAGTGCTGGGAGTTGCCCTGTTGACCCAGCCCCCTTCCCTCTCACCAGGGGTCCCTGACTAGAACATACAATGTCATTTGTTTTTTTGGTAGAAGGTTCCACCTGTGCTTTTGTGACATAGTGGTATGTTGAGATTTTTACTAATAGTACATGATAATGTACCTTTAAAAAAATATGTATTAGAGCAGATTTAAGGTTATCCTGTAAGACACATCCCTTGTGTTCAAATGTGTTGCTGGGGGTGGGGGAACAGATGTGGCATTACAGCTCTCCCAGGAATGCGAATAACCAGTAGCTACGCATCTGTGCCTCAGCCTCTAGTGCATGCTGTTACTGATATGTCATGCATGCTGAGAGGTTAAACATCACTGGAATTCTTTGCCACCTCATAAAATTCATTTTGGCTTAATCAAACTATAGGTCTAGTCTTGTAGATCTAGACTATAACCTGTCACAGTAGACTGTGATTTTGTGGCATCTCTCTCAACTACCAGTTCCCTGTGTCTTAGATTCCTTTTCTTTCCCCTCAGTTTCTCTAAGTTATTGTCTGACTCTTTACAGAAGAGTAAATGTTGACTCTACTGGCACAACTCAGCTCGTCCTCTCAGGCTAGTCTGTGCCCCTTCTTCAGTTCATGACAATTATTTTCTCTAATTTCAGAATTATCAGAAAAGTTTAAAAGATCTCAATAAAGTTCTCCTACTAGACTCGAACATTGCTGAGGCAAAGGCAGAACTGGAAGAGGTAACCAGATTCCTTAATATTAAAGATAACGCATCATGCAGCAAAGAAAAGGAGAGAAGGAAAATTGAGATTCACGAGGTATTTGTATTTGACTATCTTTGAAAGTGCTTTTTCTTTTTGGATTTTATGCTCATATTTTATTCTAAAGTCATATTCCTAGCATTTCATAATTTTTAACCCTTTGCACTCCGAACCATTCTGGACATTGGCTACCAGCTACTCGACGCTACTTTGCGGCGGAAACGTGCATTTACAGACCCTCGTATTATTTAGTATAATTTTGGAACCAAGTAACGTATTATAATGATATTGGACTTACATGAATTGGGTGACATTGAGGAATGTATATTTGCAAAATAACCCAATATTTTATTGTTTATAATTTTGTACAGTATGATAAGTTTTGTAACACTCCCCAATATGCACTGCAGGCTGATTAGTGCACGTTCTCGTCCGACACAAAACCCGCTGACATTTCTTGTATATTATCTTAGTAATTTTATAATATTTTAATTTAATTTCTTGTGCCATTTCAAGATAAAACTTCAGGGAAACATGCATGTCTCAAAAAGTTGCGCTGAAATAACTCAATTCCCCGTAATCACTAACAAACTGCAATGTCCCCTGAGAGGGGACATCCGAGTGGTATGCTAGAATTCTGATGTCCTCTGAGAGGGGACAGCGGAGTGCAAAGGGATAAACTGCAATGTCCCCTGAGAGGGGACATCTGAGTGATATGCTAGAATTCCGATGTCCCCTGAGAGGGGACAGTGGAGTGCAAAGGGTTAAAAAAACTTCTTTTATTCTGATGGTCAGTGAAAAGAAATTTAACCAGTAATAAAAATTTTCTTTTCCTCTGCAATAGAAGTTTTCCAGAATGAGTCACACTTTTTAAGCATTCTGACAAACAAGCCAAGTTTCATCAGAGGTTTTGACACTACCTCACAGTCAAACCAACCTTTGTGATTTCAGATAACCATTGTCTTGTGTATTAGCTTTCTGCTTTGTCTTTAGAGAAGAATGTCAGCTCATAATTTTTTCCTGTGATTCATGAATGCTAACATCCCATACAAGGTTCTTACAGAATTTGAGAGTATGATGTGAGAGAAGCTAGGTAGTTTCCCTCTCCCTTCCCAAAGAGGGAAGATAAAAACTATTTTAAGAGAACTGAAAAAGTTAACTTCTCTGTTAAATGTGAGGGAAGATAAGTAAATATAAAATTTATCATGAAAAACCTAAGTTGCTGTAGGTCTTCTTTATACAACAGCTTTTTCATGGAAAAATATAAATTGTCTTTATTTTCAATGTTTAAACTTTAAAAAAGGAATACTTTTATGCCTTAAGACCTCTTCTTAAAAAAGATTATGTAATTTAATACAGTTGCACATTTTTCACTTAGAATTTGACTAATATACGGTCTGTTTTTCAATCCTTCTCATTTTGAAGTATAACTTGGGATGTGTGTGGTGACTGTCATTTATGTCACTGTATAATTTTTCTCCCATGAAGGTCAATGAAGACCAGGAAGAGGGATCTCACAGAACCTCACAGGAGGTCTCCAATGACTGCCTTGCTTCTGAGAAGGGGGACCCAAGCAATGGGCCAAATGAATACTATGAAAAACTACTGATTGCTAAGCCTAACAATGCTTATGAATTTGGCCAGGTTATAAATGCTATCAGTGCTAGGAAAGATAAAGAAGCCTGTGCACATCTCTTAACCATCACTGAACCAAAAGATTTACCAATGCTGTTGAGTAACAAACTTGAAGGAGATACACTGCTCCTCCTCATTCAGTCTCTGAAAAGTAATCTTATGGATAATGATCCCTCACTGGTGTATCAGCATCTTTTACATCTAAGTAAAGCAGAGAGGTTTAAGGTATGTATCAAAATATCTTCATAGAGATTGGTTTTTCAGGTTTCTGTTAATTTTTATACTAATAAAAATGTTATCCTTTTTTCAGATGATGTTGACACTAATTAGTAAAGGCCAAAAGGAGCAAATTGAACAGCTATTTGATGACCTCTCAGATTCACCAAACCAGCATTTTACTTTAGATGATGTACAGGCCTTAAGAAGCCAGTATTATTGCTAGATTTCTTCCATGCATGTATGTTCCAGTAATGGTAATGAGATGGTACTGTGATAGTGTTGCATGGGTAAAATCTCACTAAGAGAAGATACCTTGGTTTAGACTATAAAATATTTTACTTATTTTTATATAGAACATGTATATTCTATAATCTGCCTTTTATTCGTTGTAAATATTTTCTTATGTACCAGAACTAAAATCCATTTATATTTAATAATAAGCATATTTGGAACTTGTTAAAATTCATTTTAATTTATAGTATACATTTTCTTTTAATCATTCACTTGTTAAAAATTTGAATTAAATATATTTGGGTTATGAAAGTTTGCTCTTATGTTTGATAGGAATGTATTTCTTTAAAATTCATTTTTAAAAGTGAAAATCATTAACAGTGATTATTATATCACTTATATTTCCTGCTAAGACATATCTCAGTCTCATTTTATACTACTATGGATTACAGTTTAAGGAAATGCAACCCTTAAGTCTTATGATAAGTCATATTATAAGTCTTTAATATGCAGTGATATAAAGCATTATTAAATAAACTGTAATTATGAATTGAGAGCTATACGAGGAACTTTTTTTTAAAAGATGGAAGCATTTTCTAATCATAAGAACAAATACTGCCAAAAAATTTCTACCGCTTTTTAATAGAGCTTAAAAATTACTTTCCTTTATATATTGCTTAAATATGTAAAAGCAAACTAAGCCTGCATTGGAATTGTCACCCCAATTTTCCCCATGCCCTTCCCCTTTTTTCTGTTTCCTCCTTTGAGCACAGTCATATACACTCCCTTAATGTAAAAGGGAAAGTGAAGAACTCTTATACTGAAATCTCCTTTGCTAACTGGGCTAAAGGAATTTCTTATAAAAAAAAAATTCAGGTTTCTATTCGATATAATGCCATTTATTCCATAGCTTTAAGTCATTTCTCTCTTTCTGGAGCATTTTATTATTCTTCAGAAGTGAAAAGGTGACTATCACTTTCATTTCCATATTTTATCTAATTTTTAATAATTATACAATATTAAAAATTATTGTGGGTAAATGTTGCCTTTAAAACTGTGCCATTTTTCTTTAAAAGTGATTTCAACTGTAATCTTAAACTGTTTTTAATTTTATTAAATTGTTTTGTAAAGGCAAATAATGGAGTATATTAAAATTGCATCCTATATATGGAGTTTACAGAAAAAAAAAATTTTCTCCACACATAGCAATTTGAAATTTAGAGTAACTTTATATTAGAAACATAAAAAGGACTGGGTCTGTGGACAAGGGGGAAATCACAAACTGAAGCTTCACCACCTTTTGGAAAACAGAAGACTACCAGCATTCAGCATGGTGAGTTGTAAGAACTAGAAAATATGTAAAAGGTTAAGAATTCTGCCACAAGAGGAAGCAAGAATAATGGAGGAGCAAGTCTACCTACATTCAAAAGCTGAGAAAACCCCTGATACAGCAACATCAAGTATCCATACCCCATTTGAAGACAACCAGTAAAGGTTTAAGGCGGCATCTACTACATCAAATACAAAAAACAATGCAAAAACACAAAGAACATAAAAAATCAAGAGAACAGGTTGTTCCTAGTGCTGCTGGATAGGTGACTGTCCAACAGCAGAGCCAAATGCAATAAAATCCAATGATAGAGTTGATAAAGAATCCAGAATAGCTGTTTTAAACTCAATGAGCAGTTCGATACTAGGAATGAAAACACATGAACAAAATGAACTTTAATCAAAGAGAGATTATTAGAAAACCCAGATTCTGGAGCTAAAGAATTTAATGAGATGAAAAGAGGTCATTTGTCGTAGAGTAGATGGAAGACAAAATTAAGTGACGTAGGAGACAGGAATCCTGAAATAATACATGTAGAAAACGAATTTTTAAAAAGTGAATAAAGCCTACATAAGCTATGGGACTCAAACAAAAGAGCCTATATATATCATTACTCAATTTAAAAATAAATGACACCAAATAATCCAATTAATACATGGACAAGAGAGCTAAATCGAATTCACCAAACACATCCAGAGGCCAATAAATGTATGGAAAAATGTTCACCGTTGCTTTTAATAACAGTTGCCGGTCAAACCCGCAATGAGATCATCTCACGCCTGTGAGAATCACGCATACTAAAAAGACCCAACAACAAGAGCTGAAAATGCAGAGAAAGAGGAACCCTGTTACACTGTTGGTGGGAATGTAAACTGATGTAGTCATTTTGGAAAATAATCTGTATTTACCTTAAGAAAATGCAAAGTGTAAATAATTAAGACCCAGTAATCCCACTCTTGGGCATTCATCCAAAGACATGAAACCATCAACTCAAAAAATTATATGCTCCATATGTTTTGTTTGCTTGCAGCATTTACAATAGCTAGGGCATTCAAGGGAATTATGTACAATAAAGCAAGTCAGACTAAGCCAAATGTTGGGTATTTATTTAGTGGACAATGTGACAAAGCAAAGTACTTATTAAGAACTAGGAGAAACTAATGAAGTGAGGCCTCTGAAATCAAGGGAATGGGAGGGCACGAAGGTGAAAAAGGTTTAAGGGATGGTGGTGGGGAGGGACTAAAAAAAAAAAAAAGCCCCATAAACAAACAGTAATTTCTACCAAATACTGTAGAAAGACTTATTTCTCATCTTGTACATTCTGATATTGAAGCTTATCCCAGCAGGTCAGTTTCACACTTGAAAGATCAGATTCACCATATTAACACATTAAAGGAATAAATCACAATTATGTGATAGATATACCTACAAATAGCAGCTCCCCCACCCCAAACACCACATTTCCCAAAGTTAAATCTTGGCACACTAAGGGTATGAAAAGAACCTTATAAATTTGATAGAGGGGTAACAAATATAATAAATGGCTGAAGTACTGAAAACTTTTCCTTTAACAATAGTCCATATTAACAATATTATAGTAGCAAGCCCCCATAACCACTGACTGCCACTCAGCAGTATAGACTTGTCACAGCCAGTGCAAATGGGCCAGAAAAAGAAGGAAAAAACAAACGTTTGAATTCAGTTCTGTAACTTACCTGCTGTGCCTCTCTGGGGGAAGTGCCTTAGTTCTCATCTGTAAAATGGGGATAATAAAAGTACCTTCTTCACAGGATTGTGCTGTAGAAAGTTTGTAGAAAGTTTTAAAAGTTTGTAGAAAGCATTTGACATTTCAAAGCACTGTAATTTGTTAAATTATTCACAAATGATTGTGTACATAGAAATCTCAAGGAATCTAGAAAATGTTAGGGTAATGAGAATTCTATCAGAATTAAGAGTAATATTTTCCACATTCATCTCATGAAAATCAATTGTATAGCTACACGTTACTACGTAGAAAATGACTTCAAGAAAATATACCAAGGAATAAAATTTCACATTGATAATAGATGTGAAAGACCTCTATAGGGAGAACTATAGAGTCAATGCAATTCCATCAAAACTAGTGGAACTCAAGGTCATTCTAAAATGTTTATGGCAATATAAAGCTCAAGTACAATCGATACTTTCCAAGACAAACAAGGTGGTAGACTTGCTCTACGGAATATCAAACAAATTTGCTTGGTATCTAAATTGTCCTATTAACTTACCTGCGAAAAGATCTTTCTGTATTGCTCATCCACTAGGTATGTCTATATATATTTCCTCCTCCACTTCTTTTAAGATTTTTTTGCACAGATATCTAAGCAGAGATCTTTCTGGTTTTCCCTGTATATAAGACAATACTAGCCAACAACTCTAGTTAGTTTATCTCCACTCTGTATTTCTCATAGCACCTATCATCTGATATTATGTTAGCTTTCCATCTAATTTTTACTATTTTACAAAAATATCAAAATGGCAGTCAACATGTTCATACAGATTATTCTCATGAGGCATTAACTATGTAACAGAAAAACAATGCATACTTATTATAGAGGCTATAAGAACAGAAAATATTTGATTACAACTATTAACTTGAATTTAAATGGCTCTACTTCACAACCTAATGTTTTTGGTGTAGAATCTCTTAATCTTTTAAGATTTTTTTACTTTTCTTTTAAGAAGAGGATTTATAATACTTATTTCTACATAATTTAATGATAATTTACTTTCCAACTAATTTATGTTGGTGAATAAAAAAGCAGCTTCCTTCTAGAGAGGCAGGATTTATAAAGAAAGGATAATTTGTCATATTACTGAGAAGTTCAGCAAATGCTTTCAGTTAGACTGAATGAAGAACCATCCCAAAGGTTAAATATTTATGACTACCACATGGAAAATGAATACATACGTTCTTTGCAAAATCTCTGCACAAACCATAAGGCAACAATGTCAGTATTTACATTTATTTCATGTATGCTGTTTACACACTCACTGTTGAACAAAATTGGAATGCAAACAAATATACAAATAGCATAATAAGCATTATCAAATAAAATAACTGGCACTAGTGTTATAAGCACATTAATGAACCTGGTGAGGAAAAGTGATGGAAGAAGACTGCAGCCCATGGCATTTTTCTTTTTACCAAAAGAAAATGCTCAGTAGCACCAAAATGGTAATACTTAAAATAAAACCACATAAGATGGAACATTTTAACTGTTATCACTGAGGTTAACCTGTTATATTTAAGTGAACTATAAGGAATTTAACAGTAAAGGCAGTATTTTGGCCAACTTCTGCTTATGACAGCTGAACATGTCCCATAAACAAAAGCAAAAAAAAAAAAAATCAAGTCAGCCATAAGTGGACCCCTCCCTTTAGTACTTGGTACAAACTCTGCACCATGTTCTGATTTCACAATTGGAGAAGATATCCGTATGTTAAAAACTGAGGTTATGTAAATTTAGTCACAAAAGCCTGAGTGTGTCTTTGGTAGGCTAATACTTTTTCAGCATTATTTATGTTTTTCTAGCTTTTATTTTTCTACACAATTCAAAGTGGCTAGATAGAATATTATGGAAAACAACACAGCAAAATTCTTGAACAACTAGGCCCTTAAAATCCAGTCTATTCCAAAGGCACCAAGAATCAAAGGGGTGCAAATTTCCCCTTAGTGAAAGGTGACTTTTTGTAATACTTACAAACTTTATTGGAACTTTATTTTGCAGTTTTATACATCTTATTTGGTGCTGTCAGTATACTTATCTACCTTTACACTCATAAGATGGTATCAACGATATACAAGATATATAGAGTACTGGGTATTTCTATTTTAAAGTTGAGCAAAAACTGCCACAATCTTGCTCCAAGTGTCTAAGTATCCAAATGGTAGCAAATGGGCTGCATTAAGCTTTATATATCCACATTGCATATGAAGAAAAGAAGGAAATTTATGCCCAGTTATGAAAAGAAATGTTACAAAGAGTATCTTATACTGAGAATAACCTGCAACAGTATCCCATAGTGGTTTCAATAAAATGTCACCAACCACTTAGCCCTAAGTCTCAAGTTTTCCTCATAAGAATGCTATAGAACTGCATTAGTATTTTATATTGATTATAAATTAAGCCAAATTTCTATCTAAATATACAAGTATGTGCTTCAAGCAATGTTTTGTGGCAAACACACAAAACATGATTCTCTCAAGATTTATTGTCTTTACAATAATGCACTTTTAAAGCCTTCATTTCATAGTTTGGTAATTAAGTCCACATGAAACACAATGCTTTGCTGAACTTAGAAAAAGTATCTGCATTATGATTATGTAACCCGGCATTTGCTGGTAACTTGAAACTTAAAAGTAGTCACATGTAGGTCACCCAGCTCCAAACAAGATTGTTCAGTGGTAATTATTCTGCAGCATTTATAGGCCTAAATTTCAGTCTGAATTGCAACTTTTAATTCCATTGTCTGATGTGAGTGGTTATTGTTTGTTTCTTTTAGTGCATCACCAAAATATGAATCAACATTAGGTTTTATTCCATTGTTACCATGTTCTTCAGCAATATGATTTGACTGTGGAACTTCTGAACATGAAGCAGTTTTGGTAAGAACAGAAATACTACACTGATGTGGGGAGTTTTCCAGACGGTCGTTTTCTACCTCAGGAAGAATGTTAACAGTAGCAAAGCGGGCATGGTAATCACTGGAACCGTGACTACAAGAAGTTTTCATGCTTTCTAGGTCAGAACAACTAAATTCAGAAAAATGACTAGAGTGGGAATCTGCTACAGATGGCATGCTGTCACTGAGGGACGGAGCCTCAAATTCACTGGAGTTCGTGCTTTGTTGTTCTAACAATTGTGCATCCATGTCCTCTCTCTTCTCGTTTATCTTCATGTTACTCTTTTTCCTCAATTTACCACTTTTTGATTTCTTTCCTGCTGTTGCTTCTTTGGACCACTTGGTGGCACTGGATTTGCCTTCAGGCAAGCCACCGGCTGAACCAACAGGATGATTTCGGGAGGCACTACCGTCCTCCACACTACTGCTTCCACTGTTGTGCCTGAATTTGGACGGCTTTGATTCAATATCTACTTGCACCTCCATACTGTTGCCATCTCTAGAACACAAGAGTAACAAAAATAAATTTTTGGCTTCCTATTTATTTTGATTCAGATGACATCAAAGGGAAGGGGCTTCTGTGCAAAAAATTCAAGGGTTGCATAAAAGGTACCAGAACAATTAACACAGGATTCATTCTACTTTAAAAACTACTTGAAATAAGAGAATGGTATTTATAATAATGCTTCAATTAAAAAAAAGGTAGAAGCAGTTACATTTATAGCTTATGGTGGTTCAGGTACCATGTTACCACCTCCATTTTTTCCCTGAACTACTTTATTGAGAAATGATTTATATATCATAAAATTCACCTGCTTAAACTGCATGACTCAGTTGTTTTTGTATACTCAGAGTTGTGTGACCATTACCACTAACTTCAGAACATTTCCATCATCCCTCAAAAAACACCCAGTACATGGCAGTCAGTTCCCATTTTTCCTTCCCAACAACCTCTAGCAAATACTAAGCTACTTTCTATCTCTGTGGATTGCCTATTCTGGGCATCTCACCATTTTCTTTTACTAGAGAACATAAGAGTTGGTAACTATTGTTCATAATAATTCTGCCTATGACAGGGATTATGCTCTTAAAATTAATTTTAAAAATACTTCTGATTTTGGGCCTTCCTGGTGCTGCAAGGGGTTAAGTCTCAGCACTATGAAGCTATTGCCGGCCATTAAACAAGCAGGAGTTCAATCCCCGGCCAGGAAGTAAACCCACATGGTACAGCAGACCTCTCCCGTCTCACCCGCTTCTCCCTCAGCAGTGTATTTCAGTCTTATTCTGTCTCTGGTGAATCCTCTCACCTGTCCCCCGACTCCCAACCATACTTCTGGCCTACACCCCAGCTCTTGTATGCATAAATAAATAAATATTAAAAAAAAACCTGATTTTATAACAATTCATTCCTTACTTGTCCAACGGGATGTACGAATTCAGAATGGATCCTGCCATTGCTTTGGTGCTGGCGTTATCACTAACTGTTCCCAAACTGACTGTGCCAGATTCTCCACTTAGACTGTACCGTTCTTTCTGTACATCTGCTTGTACTTCCAACCTTAAAGAGGAGGGTATCACATGAAAACCAAAATTATATTTATTAGCACTACTGTAACATGTATCTTTAGTAACTCAAAAACCCTAGTAACAAGAAGTTATTTTAGAAACAATTATTACCATTTTTTTCATCTTATTTGATTATTTAAATTCTACTGTGGCACACTGAATAGTGCCAGCTAGCCAAATAAAATACAAAAAATTAGATCCCTGCCAAATTAAGATAGTTAAGAGAATAACACAAAATGACTACAGATAATTTTAACTTAAATATGCTATTATTTTCACTCAGGATGTGACAATTTGCTTACAATCTTTCAGTGCAAAACACAAATCTGAATACATTATCACAATCATTCTACATGACAAATCAGTGAACCAAAAAATCTTGGTCATCTATATTAAAAATGGTTCTAGAGGGGCGTCCCTGGTGGCGCAGCGGTTAAGCGCTGGGCTGTGAAGCTGTCGGCAGCGATGCGAGTTCGACGCCCAGCGGGGGAGAATCCCACATGGTGTGGCAGACCTCTCCTGCCTTGCCCGCTGCTCTCCTCAGCAGTGTATTTCTGATCTGCCTGTTCTGCTCCCCACTCTGTCTCTGGTGAAGCCTCTCACCGCTCCACACCTCTGGCCTGTACCCCAGCTGTATGTATAAATAAATAAATCTTTAAAAATAAATAAATAAACTCCACAACTGACAAAAAAAAAAAAATGGCTCTAGAAAGGGCTCAAAACAGGGGAGAAAAGAGCACCAGGGACTATGGTGATGGTTCACGGGTGAATCGGTGGTGGGTAATCTATGGGGAATACACAATGATGTAAAAGATGAATAATAATAAAAAAGCTATATATTAAAAAAAATTAGATATATAAGAAAAAAAATGGTTCTATAAATTAATACCTGGCTCTAAATAAAATATATACCACTATAAGAGAAACAAAAATTAAAACAAGTAAAAATGCCCAGCTTAACACTAGATTTCATTTTTTAACTTTACTGTTTACAATATTGACATAGGAGGGTTATATGAAATCAAACTTTTGTATATAAAATTCTCATGTACTTAACAATTTATAGCTAAAAGGCAAAACAAAACAAAGGCACATTTTTCTTACCTGTTGAAACAGTTTACCATGGTACTTCCTGACAGACTTCCCGTTATACTGGCCCCAGCTAGTGCCATGGTGCTAGCTGTTTCACTCAGGTTGTCTCGAATGGCTCCTATTCGATCCATGTGGCTTCCACTTGCACTCAGACTGCCGGTCAGACCACCAACACTTCCCTCCCCTATGCTAGGGTTGTGTCTTGCTTCTGCTACTGAAGTTGTGTCTAAATGCAAATATTTCAAAGAAATTAGTTTAAATTAAATGATTATTAACTTCTGTCTTCTTAAATTCCTCCATGATTTCAGATAAGATGTTTTATCTTGTAAAAGTATAACATACACAGGAGAAGATGTCTGTAGTGAGGGATATGTAGCTACAGGGTAAAAGGAAAGAGAAATAACTCAAAGAGAAATAATAGAGCAAAGCTGGATGGGGAGTGTCCCTCAATCTGAAATGGACACTACTTTTTAAAATATCCAGAAGATTTAGGAATTCTATGAAAAACATGATTGTTGAACAATTCAGCTAACTTTGTAGGAAAATTACATGATATTTTCAATAAGGATATTATTTTTTAAGTGCTTATAATTCTGTAGGTTAGTGAGAATTGGTCAAAAGGTGATCTCTCTATCTGTTCCACAGCTCCAATTACTTACAAGCTATTACAAGATCTGATACTACTATATTCCAGTCTTACAGTACTTTTCACATACTTTGCATTGAAGAATTCATTCATGTACTCCAATACTTGAATTTGTATTACATACCCAACACTGTTCTAAGCACTGGGGGCATTGTGAATCAAAGAGACACACATCTTGTCCTCAAGAAACTTACATTCTAGTTGGGAGAGCAATAAATCATATGGTAATAAACGCTATGAGAAAAATAAAGCACAGGAAAGAGAAATAAAAGCCAGTGAGTGTGATCAACAGTGAGAGAGAGAGAGAGAGAGAGAGAGAGAGAGAGAGAGAGAGAGAGAGTGTGTGTGTGTGTGTGTGTATGCATGTCCATGTATCAGGTGTGGTCTGGGAAGGTCTCTGATAAGCTAACACTTGCAGAGACTTAAAGGAAGCAAAGGTGTGAATCATGAAATTATCTGGGGGAGGAGTATTGCAGGCAGAGGGAACTACAAAATTAAAAGCCTGGAAGTGGGAATGTGCTTGGGATCCTGGAAACCCAGAGGGGTGGTATAAAGTAAGAGACTGATGCGATGATTTCAGGGACGCAGCTGGGGATGGATCATGTAGGGGGAGGCCTTGACAGGTCATGATAAGGACTGTGGATTGTACCTCCAATACTGTTAGAAGCCTGAGCCTAAAGAAGACATTATCCGACATGTTTCAGAAGTCTCACTATGGCTATATTACAGCTGAGATGTTAATGGATCAGTTAAAAGGTTTTTACAATAGCAATGAAGAAATGGGATAGCAGTGAAGAAGGGTAAGAAATGGATGCATCATGGTGATATATTAAAGAAAGCAGAATTTACTGATAGATCAGATAGGGTAAGAAGGAGAAACTGGGTATCACTGTAAGTGAAGGTTTGGGGCTCAAACAACAGCAAGGATGGGTGTTACTTACTAAGGTGAGAACGACAGAGAATAACAGCTGTTAGAGTGAAGAGTTCAGTTATAGACATGTGAAGCTTGCAATTCTTGCAAGACATTCAAGTACAAATTAAAGAGGTGAGTTAGATGTACACATGTGGAGTCTAGAGGAGAGTTCAAGGCTAGACATAAAAGGAGTGATCAGTCTATATATTATTTAACAGACGAGATTACCTAGGGAGTATAAATAAAGACATTAAGTCTGACAACTGAGCTCTGGGAAACTCTAAAATTTATGATTAGGAGAGGAAAACAAACCAATCAAGAAGACTGAGAAGTAGTGGCCAGTAGAGTAATGATGAGGCGAGACTTGTCCAGAAGACAAGTCAAGACAACACTTTAAGGAGGGCACAGTCTACCATGTCAGGTGTACCTATATATTAGGATGAAGACTGATAAATGACTACTGAATATTTGGCGACACAGCACTGGTGACTCTGCTCTGGTGGATGGTAAGAAATGAAATTTGGAAATGGTAAAGATCAAAATTTGATTGAGGTGAGTTCAAGGGAAAATGGGAGGTTAGAATATAGATATTGTCTTTGCACATTTGCCTGATTTATTTCCCTAAGATAAATTTTGATAACAAGCATTGCTGGAATACAGCACTTGCACATTTTTAAAAAGGTTTAAGTAACTTACAATCCCACTGGAAGTCCATGTAGGCCTTTTCATTCTGCAATTATTGTGCTAATTTGTATTTCTCTGAATAAAAGTAGGTTGAAAATATTTTCTATTCACTGGCCATAAATTTCTTTTAAAGTGAACTGCATTTCTCGTCATATCCTTTTCCTACCGATTTGTAATGTTTCAGGCAAAATTTAGATTAAAAGTTTAAAATTTCTAAGACATATTTCCAGTGGAGGTTAGGTACCCAGAACTAGTCAAGCCTCTTTCATCCATGTACCCTTCCTTGGCAGTTCATTTCACTGATTGAAGTCAATGGAAATTCTGACGTACATGTTATCTACAGCCTTCCTCCACTTAAACCATGAGTATGTATATTTTCTTCCTTTACTTGAAGGACTTACCTACAGCTGTGTTAGTTCCACCAACATTTATGTCATTTTCATCATCAAATTCAATCCTAACTCCTTTTCCGTTGCCTGCTGAGACTCCGCAACCTCCACTTCGACAGAGAGAAATTGGAACAACACCATAGACGTAAGCTAACATAATAGGGACACCAATACCTAAAAAATAATTTATCATTAGAAACAAAAATTAAATCACAGAAATAGGAGTTAGAGACAGTCTTCTCAAAGAAAGTTATGTAAGAGAGAAGTGCTAGGGTCCTGCAATCTTTGCCAAAAGCTGATTTACCCAGTTGTTAAGGGACACAAGCAAATTCAGTCTCAGCTTTTTAGGTGACATACATGAAGGGGGAAAAAGGTGTTGCCTTATTTCTCTTGAAGTGTTAGGACTTTAAACTACATTTGGGGGAATAAGAGGAATAAGCCACTAACAAATTACTATCCTGAAGTTACGCTCTTGAGTCTTTCATACTTTTCACTAATGAATGAGAGGCTTTCCTGGAGGGTCAGGTTAAGTCGTTCTTAAATAAAAATGTAACTCAATTATCAACAATATAATGTTCTTTGTTCTTTAAAATCATTCCATAAAACTTTATTTCTAGAAAAAAAACTCAGGTCATTAGTATTTTGAAGCACATTCTTACCTACAGTTACTGCAGCTACAACTGGAGAGACAATTACAGACAATGTCACACCACCTGCTATGGCCAAATTCCTTTTGTGCTTGGACACATCCTTGCCTTCATATCGATTATGAATCTATAATTAAAAATAAAATGGGGGTGGTGATTAAAGAGAAAGTATATTACATATTTAATTTAAAAGAAACAACTGTATCTGCTAGAAATTATAACTTATAATTTCATAGTTGTGTACTAATTCAACATAAACATATATTTTTACTGTGATCTCATTTTTATTAAAGTAACATTGGTTTATAACATTATATAGGTCTCAGGTATAAAGACTTACATATCTACATCTGTATATACATAGACACAATGTGCTTGCTACCAGAAATCTAATTTCCATCCATCACCATACAATTGTCCGCTTTTACTCACTTTACTCACACCACATACCCCTTCCTTTCTGGTAAACAAAATTTTGTTCATGTATTCTAAGAGTCTGTTTTTGTTTGTTCATTTTGTTTATCATCTACTACATATGAATGAAATCATATGGGTACACATATCTCTTCAAATAAGTGTTTACACATTCTTTGGATAAATACCAAGCAGAGGAAAAGCTGGATTATATGGTATTTCTAAATTATTAGGGGAAGGTAAATGTATTATTGTTCTTAAACCATACTATCACAAATAATTTGTTTCTTATTAATAATTTTCTTATATAAGACACTGATGTAGTAAGATTTTACTTTGTATTTGAAAACAGACTATTTTCAAAGTCTTAAGTAATAGCAGTCTTTATAATTTTATTCAGGAATAGTATCATGTTTTGAATAAAGTAGAAAATATTTTCAGTATAGTTATGAGCTAGATACTGACTAACAGAACTACTTCTACATAAGTATCTAAAATGGTAAAAATTGGCTCCTAGGGGAGGTTTTTGCAAACTTAAAGATTGACCTTAAAAAGCAGTACTAATAAGCAAAATTACTAACAGAATCATTTTTTTCCCTCAGGCCCCCTTTTGTGAAGAAAAGTAGTTTCAAATGACTCAGGATCTTGGTTCATTTATAGATCAAAGTAAGGGACAGAGAGAGAGAGAGAAAGGATCAACTAAGCATCTTTTCATAGTACAGATTTTTTTTTATTGATTAAACTTTATTTTCTTACACTGCTGTATGCATCAGATCATAATACAGGTATTAATAAAAAGAACTTAATTTCACTATGACTGTGGCTTGTGAGGTATTATATGAACTCTGGAAATAGCTAAGTATCTTTATTCTTACGGTTTCAAAGAGCTGAAGCTACTAAAGTACATCTTCCTCTCTGTTTTAAGACAGATTCAAAACAGAGTCAAAGGTGTACGGGGTAAAATTTAGTAACTGACTTACAAGAAATATTACAGATGAGGTATAATAAAATACCCTATTATTATGTGGTTATTTTGAAGGCCATAAAGTACAATGACTCTTGCAGGACAGATCAACAGTGAAAAGGTCTAGGTACAGACTGGATGAAGCATCCTCCAGAAAATTTCGCATCTTCAAGCACCTATGTTCAATATATAGTGATTGTATGATTCTACCATTCTAGTTCAACTCAATTTTTTCTGTTTTATTACATTCACCATATTTTCTATTTGTTAGTATAAATGAAGAGTCAGTTTATAAGTTCTTTATGAATTTAATAGATGTTCCTGGGCTGGTATGGATCCCTAATCACCAGAGAGAACATTGTTTCAATGGTAGTGTTTGAGAAAAGGAGACTTGTAACTGCACCTAACTGAACAAAGAGGTAATCTCTCCTCTATGAATTATTTATAGGTATGTGCTGTACAACAGACTCTTTTTTTCTTTTTCTAAGTATCAAAATAAGAGACCTTGCTTTGGTAACTATATGAGAAATTATTATAACCAGTTACTCTGTTTGGGACTTTAAGCAATTTCAGTTTAGTTTTTTAAGATCTTATAAAATATTTGGCTCACAATATCTATGTTTGTCCTTGGTCCCAAAGCTAGTTTTCAAAAAAAGTATTATATATTGTTATTTATCTGATTATAAGACTAATATATGTTGAATATAAAAAAAATTTTGTCTGTTTTGTGGGAGAGGATTAGCCTTGTTTTGCTGGAAATAATTCAGGAGCTGACTAATTATTCTTTGCTTGAGGGTATGTATTAAGCTATTAACTTTTATAGACCTGATTTTACAAGGATATAACCACAGAAAAAATGTCAGGTGTATATCCTTCAATACTCTACACTTGAAGTTGGTTTGTCATGCAAATGTAGTGAAGTTTTCTGATTCAGATATTTTAAAGCAAGTCTTTCTATGTATACAAAATTTTGCCGAACACTATTTATCAAGTTATGAAAAAATAGTATGCTGAAGATACTAAAACTGACCTTTGTCTTCCAAAACAAATAAAAACAAGGCACAAATCTTCAATACTTGACCTAAAGATTTTTGAATAAGATAAAGAAGTATGCATTTTACCTTACGTCCCACATATACAGGAATGCCAATAATCATTGCAGGGATGGCAATGCCGGCTATTAAAGCAATTCCTACAGGAGCACCAACAAGAGTTCCCAGCTGCCACAGTATTTTCTTCTTTCGGCTCCAGGGTTTCTTCCCCCAAAAAGTACATCCTGATGGACTAATGGAAAAAATTATAGTAAAGTAACTCCCACAAAACACCCCAAAACAACAAATTACTAAAATACATTAAAGCAGTAAAAGACTTCTCATATTTGAATGAGGCTTTTTCCTTTGAGTTCTGATTTCATTAGAAACCAAAAGAACAAGGTAAGAACAATCACAAATTACTTCTAAAAGAGGTTAATAACTGATAAGGTTAAATGTTTATCCCTAGTTTTTGATTAGCCTCAGACTGTTGCATTAGTTTGTGAATAGTAAATAAATCCAAAACATGCTTATTTTTATCTATTTTAGCCATATAATTATTGATTATGTCATAAACTAACAGTGTGGCTTAAAGTAATTAAGTGGAAATTTTAAAATTAAGTGCAAATATTTATGACCTAGTATAATTACACAGGGTTTAACAAAAAACAAATCTTCATTTTCAGTTTTGAATAGTTATTAATCTCAAATGATTAGCACAATAATTTACTTGCTTTTAAATTTATGTAACTAAAATAGAAGAAAACATTCCTTTAAGTATCTTTAAATCTCAAATTTTTAAACGTTTAGGGTAATACTTTCTTCACATAAAATTCTTGTCTTACAAAATTACACTTAAATATAAATGGTTTCTTCTATAAGCTTACCTTAGATAATGTAAATCTGAGATTTCTTTCATACATAACCAACAAAACTCACAGCCACAAACTGCACATGTCATGTGATTACAGCTCCCATCATTCATCTTTATTATATAAGCAGCACATCGTGGACATGGTTTTATATCATCAGCTATTAGGAAAACAGAGACCTGTTTTAATATATAAACTGGTCTAAAAATAACAATTTCAATTGTTATTATCAATCGTACCCATTGCCAAAAAAAATCATATAGTCTGGTAGCTATAGCCTGCTACTTTCAGTATATAAGAAAGCATTTTCTCTTCCCTTCTGAGAAAGGGTACATATTTTACATTAAAACTTGAAGTTGTAAACAATTCTTAATAATAGTAGCAAAACAATGAAAACAAAGAATCACAAAATAATAGAGAAAAGGGAACCAAAGAGAAGATAAACTGTGACCTATGTAAAATTTGTCTCTAATCCCAAAGCTATCTTCTCTGAGTGGCATATCAATTTTTTAGAATTTTCTGACCATCTACTTAAAATGTAGGTATTCTATATACTATTACTTTAGTGAATAAATACTAAAAGGAAGTGACAGTTTGATATTGACCTGAAGCACTGTATACAAAAGACTAAGTTTGCTTTTTTCTAGCTAACATTGCTTATAAGCGCTAAAAATAACATTACAACATACAAAGGTATCAAGTTAAATTAAGTGGGTCAGAACTTTAGGAATCACTTGCATATACTGTTATCTCAAATCATACAACTATTTTGAACTTTGGCATCAATTTAAATACCAACCAATGATAAATTTAATGTTATTATTAGCCATCTATATAGAGAGATTAGGAAGATACAGTGCAGGTCACTGGATTCAAGTATTCCAATTTCTCACATTATAAACATTAAGCTATATTCTATTTTCCTTTCTAAAAATTTGTGGTTAAATTTTACCTGTGCTTGAGTAATAATTCAGGATTCCTTAGTGCTTCTTATAAGCACTAACTTAATAAATGGTCAATGCTCACTTTTAGTGTCTTAATGCATCAAGCAATTTTGAGCAAACTGACAACTCTATTCAGGCAGACCAAGACAAACAATAATTACTATAATATAAAAATTTAAAATATCTGTAAGTGATGATTTAAAAATGATCCAAAGAACATTAAGTCTGCATTAAAAATTTTTTAACATTGGACCCTAAGTGAGGAAAAACTGGCTTTTATAGTTCATATAACATCTACTACATCAAATCAAAGAAATGCTAATACTTTCTGCAAAAGTGGCATGTCATTTGATAAACCTCCTCACCGCAGAGGATATGCAAGTAAAATCCCATTTTGTGGATGGAGTAAAGAAACTCAGGCTTTGGCTCTGGTACATGCAATTTTCAGATCAAACTGAAGGTGACATCCCCATACATTCTTGGCCTTTCAATATGCTAAGATTAGATGTTAGAAAATTAACACCAAAGGCAATGTATTTTTGGTATGTCTTTATATATACCTGTAAACTGTTTATTTTCATTCTCTGTATATTTATCTACAAAAGGTTATTGTCTGCTTTGTCCCTTTCCTTATTAAACCACTGAATTAGAAAAAAAAATTGTGCTTTTATAATGACATTTTTTTCAAAAAACAACAAAATTTGGAAACATTGTCTTCCAGGTCTGTTTTACCCACTCCTACACAAAGACCACCTGTAAAGACTTACACCAAAATGTTAACAGTGATTGTCTATTAGGATATAGTAGTCTGATGTAAGGATGGAGAGCCAATTAAGTATATTTATCATAAGGGAAGAAATACAGTAATGGAAATGAAAAAATATGTCATTCATTAAAAATGCAATTTCAAGTGCATAAACTCCCTAGCAGTTATGAGTCTTACATAGGTACAATACTATGATAAAGACAAAAATAAACATTGCAATATAAGTTATTTAAATGTGCATATAACTAAGCACACTTACTTATCTTCAGGCAACTGATTAGGCAAAGCCAACTAATTATTATTATTATACAAGCAATGTAATGAAAAATGTGACCAATTTTTCAGTGTGTTAAGATAATAGGAGACAAAGATACTTGCAATGTCAGGCATTAATAAAACCATTTCAGATGATAGTTATCTTTCCTTTTCTTTCCACAAGTCAATGAAAAGACAAACTTAAGTCTAAAAAAATTTTTAGACTGTATTAAAGGAAATTATCACATAAATATTTGTCTTGAGAGTTTTGATTTTTTGGAGCATTGTTGGTAAAAACACATGTACTTTAAATTTTTAGAACTCTAAGATTTTTAAATACCCATGGAAAAATTGCAAGAGAAGTTTAATTTTTAAAATCATCATCATGGGAGGTTACATTTATTCCAACAATGCTAATATTTGGCTTGAATTGAGAAATTTTTCATTCATAATTAATTTGAAAGCTGTGTGTGTGTGTGTGTGTGTGTGTGTGTGTGTGTGTGTGTGTACACACATAACATTCTCATGATCAGTCACATCTTACTTTGGATTCATCCCAAGCCAGTGATTCAATCTGGTATGATACTCCAGTTAGTAGCTCAGCTACAAAGGAACTTTGACATTCCCAGAAATCAAATTGACATTAAAGGGCTAATTTAAGTGAACATATTAGGATCTAAGGGTTGTGACCAATAAGGCACTTCACAGTAGCACTACTGAAATAAACATACTTCTCCCATGGTGACTACATTCATTTGGATGACTATATTATGATGTTTATTTAAAAATAGTAACAAAAGCAAAAAAAAAAAAAAAAAAAAGATGGTCCAGACATAAGGAAATTTCTAGCAGGTGGTTCCCTTCCTCATATAGCCATAGCATATATTATGAGCTAGCAAATGTTTAAACCATATGGGCATAAGTATTATTAGCTATTTTCATTTCAAATGAGGTAACCTGAACAGGGCTACATGAGATTAACTGAAGGAATTTGGATTCGAATCCAGATAGTCTGATTCCAAAGTTCATTTTCTTATGCTTTATGTCTATTCTGTAACCAATAAATATATCCCTACTTAGAGAAGAGGAATATCATTTCCAAGTGGACTACTTAATGGCTATAGCTGGGAATATTCAGGTCTTTTCTGAATTGTTTCTGGACCCACACCTACAAATTATTATTAGTACCACTGAGTTTCACCCCAAATCTTCAGTAAAGGAAACAGAGACACTAACAAGCTTCAAAATCTGTGTATACGTAAAATATTCAATGCTGAATTTCAAGTGTATTTAATTATAAATGTTTAATTTTATTCCTTTTTAAAAAGATTTATTTATTTATGCATACAAGAACTGGGGTGTAGGCCAGAGGTGTGGGGAGGTGAGAGGATTCAAGGAGACAGAGCAGGGAGCAGAAAAGGCAGACCAACTGAGTACACTGCTGAGGGGAACAGCAGGTGAGGCAGGAGAGGTCTGCTGCGCCATGTGGGAAGCTTCCTGGCCAGGGATGGAACTCGTGCTGCAGTGGCTGCAGATAGCTTCATAGGCTGAAACTTAAGCCGCTGAGCCACCAGGGAGGCCCTACATGGCTACTTTTAAATTCAACTTTAAATGCTGACTAAGAGCTTTTTCCGGTAGCATAAAATATATGACTATCTCAATGCAGTACTTGTAGGGAAGTAAATTACTTTCTTTATATGTTTTTGCTTTTCCAAGTTTGTTTTCCCTTTCACAATCAGTGAGGAAAGTGAGTATTTTTCTTAAAATGATTGAAGTGCAATATACAATGAAAATTCTATGAATGTGAAATATTTATTGAATTTTATTCAAAGATTGTGAAGAGGTTTGGAAATTTGCTTTAAATTTTTAAAATTCATGTGATGCCTAATAGTGCTTATGTACCAATCCCCAGGTAATTTTTAAATTCCTAATTAAAGATACTTCAAAGTTCTTAGTGTCCTCCTAACTAAGGTATGATTTTGCATCCTTAACTCTGGAATTGGTGAGAAATCTTAAAAACTTATTTCATAATAAATGTACATGAAAAGTATTTCAAGAGTAAGTACCATTTTAAATCTGTAATTCTGTGATTTTACAGAATTAGACAATCGAAAGATAATAAATTAAAAATTAGTAAGTTATTAAATATATTGCTAGGCTTTGCATTAAAGTTCTATAAAAAACTTTTTGGATCATATTTGGCTGTAAGTTCTGTTAATCACCATGATACCTCCCCTTCTTTGACAATAAAATCTTTTCAATTTCAATACTATTTTCCTCCACAGGAAAGAATGAGTACTTTTTGTACAGAAATGCTAAAATAAAATACTTCTGAAAATTAAAGTACAGATGATAACATCAACTGAATACTGCATTATTTTTTAAATTAAAATAATGTTGTGTGTGTCAAATATCTTACTAGAAAAAGACAGATATAAATACCTGCTGCTCCAGACTCTTGACTATAACTAATAGATGAAGAACGTATAGTTCTCAGACGTAAACTCTGGGCTCTTTCTTGTCGAGCAGCATCACAGGTCTGGTTGGGGTGCCAAATCTGTTTACAGTGGTAGCAAAATTCTGTTCCACAGCCTTCTCGTCCACAAGTTAATTTTGGACAGCTAGCACATCCAAATGCTATCACAGCATATCTTGGGAAAACAAGAAAAACAATTTAAAATGTCCATTAAACAAATATTAAATCGAAGAATTTCCAATGAAAATACTACTCGTGAAAAAGTTTTATATTTATGCATTAACAATCATGAACCCTATTTCATAAATGTAAAAATAAAGAGAAAAAAGAAAAGTTCACAAATGAGGACATATAAATGCTAAATTTTAAAATTTAATTAAGATACTAAACTATATATATAGCCTAATATCAATTTTATTGAATTAGTATTATATGCATATAGAAAAAACTAGAAGGAAATACACCAAAAATCTAAACAGTACACACTTCCTGTTATTAGGCTTATAACCTTCTACTTTAAATAGTTATACATTTTGGATTTTCATAATTATGTGTCATTTTTAAAATCAGAAGGACCAAAAAAAAAAAACCTACCTGAAAATATGAAGACTATGGATCAGCTGCCTCTGTCAGCTAATGGCAGACTGTGCCTACTAGTAAATTTTGCGATAATCTCTTTTTATTTATTTCTTATTTATACATAACTTCTCAGATTTTTGTTTCTAAGGTGCATAGTAAACTGTCTTTGGTGTCAATCTCCTACCAAAAAGTACACAAACGTGAATTTCTCAGTCAGGCAGTATGGTTTCTTTTTTTGGCTTCCGATGAAAGACTGAAAACAGAAGATTTCATGACTAGCCTTAATACCTATTCTATGAGTTAATAATCTTGGTCTTTAAAAATTTTCTAACTTAAATTCTGGGTGCTCTTGGCATTTACCCCAAGGAAATAAAAACATGTTCACACAAAAACCTGTAACCAAATGTTTACTAGTACATCTACATTTGTAACAGACAAAACCTGGAAATAGTTCAGATGTCCTTCTTCAACATATGAATGGTTAAATAAACTATGGTGCATATGTACCAAGGTATACTACTCAATAACAGAAAGGAACCAACCATTGATATATCTGACAACTTGCATGAGATCTAGGAGATCATGTTGAGTGAAAAAAGTCCATCTTAAAAAGCTACAACAGTATGATTTCATTTATGTAACATTCTTAAAATGACAAAATTTTAGAAATGGAAAACAAATTCGTGGTTACCAGGTGTTAAGACATGAAGTAGCGATGGGAGCAAGGAGAGGAGGGTAAGAGAGAGGTGGGTGTATTTAAAAAAAGGTAACATGAGGGATCTTTGCTGTGATGCAACTGTTTGGTGCCATGAATGTGATGGTGGATAGACATACCTACAGGTGATAGGACAGTATATAAAGAAACACACAGACATACACAAATTAACACTAGTAAAACTGGGGAAATCTGAATAATATTGGTATATTGTATTAATGTCAATATACTGGTTGTTATATTGTTTCACAGCTTTGTAAAATGATACCATTGGGACAAACCATGTGAAGGATTCACAAGATTTCTCTGTATTACTTCCTATAACTACATGTAACTCTACAACTATTCAATAAAACTTGCAATTAAAAAATGCTATGGGTCTCTTGTTCTCTTGGAAATGAAACAAAATTATCTATGTATATGAGGCTTCTGTAAATATTAAACATTTCCTTTGGCCTGGACATTTAGGGGAGTTTTTGTTTCCTCATTACTGGCAATAAAATTTAAATAATTGTAACTGAGTTTCCAGAAATACATAAAATTATGCAAAATTTTAGGAGTCCAGAAGTTCTTCAATTTTTTGGCCCTGTTGCTTACTCCTCTTTGTATCTTAACCTTTAAACTTTCTATCTTAAATTCTATTTTATTTCAGAAAGACTAATTCTCCAGTTACCATGCCTATCATGTCAAATATGACTAAATTAAAGGCAATTTAAATCAACATGGGATAATTTGACAGTTTCATTTGTCTGAAGTTTAACATTTCTTGAAGTTTCAATAAAAAGAAAAAAATCTTCAAAGATACTCTATTTTCTACCATTATTACCTAATGCAGTAATTAGGGAAAAATACTAATTTCAGTGAAAAGGGAAAGGCACTCTCTTCTAAATCTGTATCTCATTTAAGGGAAGAGAGAAAGGAACAGGAGCAGAATTGGGAAATCTGTGTGTGTGTGCAGGGGACAATGGCAACACACTCTTTTCTCTTTTACAGTCAGTCACAATTTTATAAGAGTTTAGGCTACCAGGGCCAAATTTCACTTTTGCCACTTATTACCTATATAGCTTTACGTAAGTTATGTAATTTCCCTACAATTAAATTTTCTCATACATAAAACAGGGATTCACTGAAGTTTGATTTAGCCTCAATAGTCAGCCAAAATCAGTTTTAGCTTTGGCTTTGACATTTAGGACAAATAAGGTAATGCTTCAACTACTTATAATACCTCTACCCTTGAGCTGATTAATAACCATGTGATCAGACAAGTTATAATCATGTCATTGACACTGATATTAATAGTTGAATATTTATTTAAAAATAAACATTGGCAGGCATTCTGAACATACCAGAACTATTGCTTATATGGTGAAATTTTACTGAACAACTGATGCATAAGTACATTGTATTTAATAAAATGCAGTAATAGTGATGACTGTGAAAGTCAAATTTAGACACAAACTTAAGAAATTTAAAATATTTAAGCAGCTAAAGAGATATATAATTAATATGAATATTTAAAGTGCCCTAATTAGATAAATTCAGGAAATCTTTTTTTCCGAGCAATTTTTTTAATTATATGAAATAGGTTAATTAAAATTAAGTTTATTATAATTCTAACCTTTGTATAGGGCTGTTCAGTATAATGGTTTATCACTAAACAAAACCTTTAAGAATTGATTTAATTCTTGGGCCTCCCTGGTGGCACAACGGGTTAAATCACGGCACTGTGAAACTGTCCAGAGTCACTGCAATGCAGGTTCAATACCTGGCCAGGGAGCTTCCCACATTGCGCAGCAGACCTCTCCTGTCTCACCCACTACTCCCCCTCAGTAGTGTATTTCAGTTGATCTGCCTGTTCTGCTCCCCACTCTCTCTGGTGAATCCTCTCACCATCCCATACCTCTGGTCTATATCCCAGCTTGTATGCATAAATTAAAAAAAAAAACTTAAAAAAGAATTGATTTAATTCTTAATGATTTAGGCTATGACTCTTCCAAGAAAAAAACTCTATCAATGAATTCTTTACATCTTGACAAACTGAATTAAGAGCAGAATGCCAACTCTGCCTTTCGAAAATTTCATGTCAAGAGAAATTCCAAAATCTGGCATAATAGCCATAAAACTGTGAAGGGATGAGGCAAGAAAACAGAATTCAAAACTTTTTTTTCCTTAATAAACTTCAAAATCGCTTCAGAAATTATCTTAAGGTTAAAATTCCTTGGAGTTTTAAGTCTAGAAACTAAAACTTGTTTAAAATGACAGCTTTTATAGATAGCAGTATCTGTTCCCATTTTTTAAACTATGCAATAAAATTACCAGAAGCAAACTAAAAGCTGACAGTGTTGATTATCCTTCCTGCACTAGCATATCAAACATTTAATATTTGACTTCTAAATTTAAATTTTTGGTTTTTTTTAAAGATTTATTTATTTATGCATACAAACTGGGGTATAGGCTAGAGGTGTGGGTGGTAAGAGAATTCACCAGAGACAGAATGGGGAGCAGAAAAGGCAGAGCTACTGAAGCACACTGCTGAGGGGAGCAGTGGGTGAGGCAGGAGAGGTCTGCTGCGCCATGTGGGAAGCTCCCTGGCTGGGGATCAAACTCGTGCTGCAGTGGCTGCGGATAGCTTCACAGTGCTGAGACTTAACCCACTGTACCACCAGGGAGGCCCTTAAATGTTTGGGTTTTAATAAAATTTTACATCTATTTTTGTATTCCAGAAGATCATCACAACATGATTGGTGGTATCTGACTTTGGAAGAGTATTGATTTAGTTTAGGCCACTTGGCATCTGGTATAAATGCAGGTTTTGCTGCATCTCAAAAAATAGGATATAATAAAAAGAACTGTAACATTTAAGTAAGAATATGTGTTTGAGGAGAAGGTGTGGAAGAGGGAGAAAAGAGAGGAGTAGAGGGAGAAAGGAAAGAGAATTAATTTATGGTATGCACTCATATTAGAGATAAAGTATATAAAACTTATTTTTATGCTACCTCTTAGTATTTTCTTTTTAATGGAAAAGCTATGTTTTTCACCAAAACTAAACATTCAATTACCATTCAATCTGTGTAAATTCCAAAGAAAAACAGGATTATTTTAAATAGTACTAACATTTTTCATGAGTACATATTTTGATGACTATAAAAGTCAAAGAAGTTTGTCAAGTAGGTTTTTTAAATGCTAAAAAATTATCGAGAATTATTCAAATGTTTCATGTTCATAAACATTCAATCCTAATAATAACTGTTGGGCATAGGGAATTAAATGTACCTCACTTGACATGCTTTGAAATATGATATTAGGCCTCTTAAAAATTATTTTCATTATATGGGAACCAAATTTAGTTTCCATTTGAAAACAGCACTCAACTTACAGTAGGAGCAAGTGGTAAAAGTAAAACAAGTACAAAATGCCTTAAAGAAAAATTTCAGGAGTTTCTCTGTTCTGGTGCATTAAGTGTTTACTTGAGAGAGGAAAAGTCACAGAGGTAACTGAGTAATATTGGTTAACTACCTAAACATCTCTGGCTTATCCAGTACCTAACTCTTGGTTTTTAGAAGATATCAATAGTTCCTTTTACTTCTATAATACATTATTTAACTGGTCTTCTATCTCTACTCTTTCGCTGAAGGTTTCAAACTACTTGAAATGCTCAATTTAATTACAGGGTAGAGGGATAAGAAGAAACTGGGGAACATAAGAAAGAGTTGAAATACTTCCAGAAATATTTTCTGTTCACTGGATTGCCAACAGGTGATCCATATTAAGAACATGCTCAATGGCAAAGTTAAGTCAATGCTAAGCAAAATAAAAGCACTTTGTTGTTGTTGTTGTGTTTTTTCACTGTGGGATTTGATGAAAGAATTTTAACATGCCAATGGTAAATACATAGTATCTGCTATTTCCCGAATTTATTTGACCCTATTTCATGGGAGCGTTTCACAATACTAGGGCTTCACAAATTATACTACTGATAACATTTAGGATGCAGGGATATCAGCTAGGGTAGCATATTCTGCTAGAGCAAATTCCTTATGAAGAACCAGTAAGAAAAAACTACAACTAGTATGAAAAGCAATTCTATACAATGAGATTATGATTTCACACTTACTAGGCCTGCTCAAATAAAAGAAAAATAGGAAATAAATGTAGTCCTAAGGAAGATGTGATAGTTCCAATATATTTTTAATTAAAAATGAATTTTTAATTGATAACTGTGATAAAAGAGAAAAAATAAAGGTTATCCAAGAATTCAAGATAGCCTTTTGTCAGAAAAAAAAAGTTTGAGCATAACCTTTAAAGGCCAAAGAAAATATAATCAGAAATACAAGAATTATTTGACCCAGTTAAAGGGAAGTGCCAAGTTTTATATTAAAATCATCAGGTCATGTTTCCATTTGCAAGAAATTAGTATTCCAGTAGAATACTAATTAGGAAGAGGTGTAGACAAAGTGAGACTAATCTGGTTCCCTCTTTCATAATCTGCTTTCCAACAGAGGATGCATTTTGTGCTTCTTTCACTACATTGCAGGGGAGGCCTACAGGTGTAGTGAAATGGGCAGACTATATGGAGAAGTATAAGTCATTTTAACTACATATCCAAAACCACACTCTTTAGTCAACTGATTAGTATGAGAAAGTTGACATGTGTTTTATATAGTAACTTGGTTCTGAAAGAAAGTGTGATGGGAAGAATGTTATTCTTATTGATGCCCTATAATGAACTGTCAAAATCTTAGCATCACCCAACAATGTTTGGTGCAGCAGTAGAGATTTTGAATTACTTGGTGTTAAATACCTTTATTAATATCATGGTTAGGAAGAATATATTAAAAAGAGCTCAAACTATTAGTTCTTAGAATACTTTTATACAACTATTGGGTTGTTGGAAAAGTCATGACTTTTTTTGCTTGAAAAACAGAGAAAAAAATACATCATGACTTTTTCAACAACCCAACATATTCACATACAATTTATCACTAGCTATATTATTACAACTTTCCTGAAACAGTTTACTCAGTAAGGTTCCCTACACATAAAATCTGCTGTTTTCTAAGTCACAAGTACTTATTTCCTCTAGAGAAGAGAAAGTTGGATCAGTTAGTTATTAAATGTCAGCCTACATTTCCAGCCTGTTAAAAGATGGTCAAGATATGAGTAAAATCTTTCTTTGTGGTATGGGAATGAAAGTCATATGAATATTTACCAGCATACTGAAAATACATATTCTTTAGTCCCTAAGCCTATGGCCCTATTTAAAATTAAAATAGTAATAATTTGTGCAGCTCCAAAGAGGCAAGAGGAAACTTTAAGTAGGGGAGAGAGGATCCACCAGAATAAGGAAAAGTACAGTAAGCATGGGAGCAGAGGAGCCAGAGCACGCAGAAGGCCTGGCCTCTCCAGCTCTAGAATAGGCACAGCATACAGGGACCAGGGAAACAATGGCCCCTCTCAGCTGGGTGGCCAATGAAACAAACTTGGTGGACAGAGGTTGGTCTATGGCCCCATTAAAAAAATAAAAAATTATGAACAATATTCTTCACCAGAATAAGCTATTAGAGGCCTTTAAATCCTTCATTTCAATTCTTCTCCCCAGGCATGGACAGATTTTTCTCTGACCCTGTGGTGACTGGCATATTCTAGAAGTTGTCTAGCTAACTTTACCCTGGTTAAATCAGCACACAGATTTGGCCTCCCAGTTCCCTTCTCAAGAGGGGTTTTTAGGGATACTATCCTTTTAACAAGCTTAATCTGCCATGGCCCTTTGAAGAGTAGGCAAGATGTTAGGTCAGAAATCCTAAGAGAGCTCACACAGAAACTACACAAGGTTTTCCCTTCTACTTTGAGGTAAGGGCAGTGTTTCTTAGGCAGTGTTAAATTATATATTTTAAATAAAAGTTTATTATCTGAAATAGAAAATTATCATATTGATAAATATCAAAATGCAAAAGGTAAAATTTATAATTTCATGTCTAGATTTCTTGAGGATAAAAAAGCCTTTCAAGTGTGTTATACAATAAAAGGGATAAAATACTATAAATATACCTACAGTCTTAGTGCTGTTGGCTGCATATGCAGTTCTGCAAGTAACTGTCCAACACTCAGATATTTACCAGTATTCTTCATGAAAGATTTAATTATAAACAGAGTTTAAATAAGAAAAGTCTCTCTGGGGGTGCAAAGATTTTAAAAAGTTTCAAGAGGGAACGGACTTCCATCTTTTGTTCATCACTAAATCTCCACAATCTGGCACATAAGTGTATGAAATATTTAAATGTCTACTGGATTAAAAAAAAGAAGAAAACTTCAGAATGGTGATTAGGAAAGATAAATAAGAGGTATGAAAGCTTACTGTGTGCTAGGAATTATATTAGTAATAACATTAAAGAAAGGTAAAAATAATATTAAAAATCATACCGGTATAGTTAAGTATGAGCTGAAACTGTAATAACTTGGGCTATCAAAGCATATGGTAACCTTATTTATTAGAGTTTCTTGACTGCCCCTCAAAGTTCATATCCCCTGCCTCCTTTCAAGAGGTAACCAATCATCAAATTTTATGTGTATATCTATTTTACTGTAAAAAGGCTTCCCCCCCACCACTCCCCCCCGATTTGATATTATGAAGTTTCTTAACCCTTTGCACTCCGCTGTCCCCTCTCCGGGGACATTGAAATTCTAGCATATCACTCAGATGTCCCCTCTCAGGGGACATTGCAGTTTATCCCTTTGCACTCTGCTGTCCCCTCTCAGAGGACATCGGAATTCTAGCATATCACTCGGATGTCCCCTCTCAGGGGACATTGCAGTTTATTAATGATTACGGGGAATTGAGTTATTTCAACACAACTTTTTGAGACATGCATGTTTCCCTGAAGTTTTATCTTGAAATGGCACAAGAAATTAAATCAAAATATCGTAAAATTACTAAGATATATACAAGAAATGTCAGCGGGTTTTGTGTCGGATGAGAATGTGCACTAATCAGCCTGCAATGCATATTGGGGAGTGTTACAAAACTTATCATACTGTACAAAATTATAAACAAAATATTGTTTTTTTTGCAAATATACATTCCTCGATGTCACCCAATTCATATAAGTCCAATATCATTATAATACGTTACTTGGTTCCAAAATTATACTAAATAATACGAGGGTCTGTAAATGCACGTTTCCGCCGCAAAGTAGCGTCGAGTAGCTGGTAGCCAATGTCCAGAATGGTTCGGAGTGCAAAGGGTTAAACATGTCTCCTAGTTAGACACCGCCTGGAGCACAAGAGTCTCTTTTCTATGCTATTTAACTGGGAGTGAACCTTCAAAGTTAGAGAATATGTGAGCTCAATTATAATAAACAATGCAGAAATAAGTGAGCTAATCATTCACCTATATTTTCTTTTAGTTTGATTTTCCCCTTTCATTTATATAACCAATCTCTAATCTGTTCTGATTTTGTGTTCTCTGGTGACAATATAATTTTTTCCTTCAAATGCCTAATTTTTGTAATTCAATACTTTTTCAGTTATTTTGTCATGCTTCCCTATAATCAAGTTTTTAGACAAAACTAGAACCTCTGTCAGTTCTATCTATTGTTTTCTATTATGCTCTATTAGGATAGTGTTGATTATCCAGTATGATGACATGACCAATCAACCCACAAGAAAATATATTTATTTAATGATGAGACAGTATATGTCCTGGATTTACTGTTTCAGCCTCTCCTGGAAACAAGTTCTAGTGCTTTAGTTTCTTTTTCCTTTGTTTCATCATTTATGATTTTTTTTCTCTTAAAGCTATTAAACTTTTAGTGTAACTTATGAAGTACCACTCACTTGGATTTCATGAAAAAATAAAACACACTCTAGACAGAGCACAATATATAGGCATGTTACTCGTTATGTGAACTCTCACTACAGGAGTGTCTGCTATAGTGACTTTCAGAAGGCTTCTTGTTAACTTAGTATTTGCTATCTAACTTGAAAGCTAGTCTAATGAATGTACATACTTGCACCAGTGAAAATATATCCCATGTGCCCATGGAATCAAGAGAGATACAATAATTTCTCAATTGTCCTCCAGAGAGGATACTGTCCCCTGCTCAAGTTATTTAAAGGTATTGTTCATTACTCCTCTTTTCTTCTCATCTTTTTCTGGAGAGTTTAGCACCTCATGATTCCCAAGTTTGCTTTTGCCTAAAGAAAACGTAAACCTGAAGTACAGTCAACCTTGGCCCCTTTTTATACACGATCTTTAACATACAGTTTTTAACATATAGTTTTGTTATTTACGTTATAGTACAAGTTCTCCATAGTATAGGAGAATATAACTCAATCTGATACTAAGTAGTATCTCTGAGTCTTTCACGCAACCAATGAATTCATCAAATGTTACGTAATTAGGTATTATTTTTAATGCTTTATTTATATCTCTGGTGGACAATTATGCACTGGTGATACCTAGGAAAACTAGTTTGCAGAGTCTGGAAACATACTATATTTCACATTTAAAATTATGACACAAAGACTAGAGTACTGTGAAAATTTGCTACTTAGCAAATTTTTTTTTTAAAGATTTATTTATTTATACATACAAGCTGGGGAACAGGCCAGAGGTGCGGGGCGGCAAGAGGGCTCACCAGAGACAGAGTGAGGAGCAGAACAGGCAGATCAGAAGTACACTGCTGAGGGGAGCAGCCGGTGAGGCAGGAGAGGTCTGCCGCACCATGTGGGATTCTCCCTGGCTGGGCGTCGAACTCGCATCGTGCGCTGCCGACAGCTCCACAGCGCAGCGCTCAACTGCTGCGCCACCAGGGAGGCCCTACTTAACAAATTTTTGAGAACATATTTGATTCAGACAGTCATGACACTGTCACTTGATAAATTAAACTCACTTTCTAGTCTCATCTCTGAGATTATACCCAAGTAATCTCAGAAATCCTGGGTTTTTCCAGACTCTTAATTATATATAATTTCTGGTTTACTAATGGTGTGTTAAATTACATTCATTGGTTATGGCTTTCATTATTCTTGAAGAGCACATGACTGTTCCTTCCTAATTCTGACAACTATATGTAGTAAATGCACTAAAAACAGGGGCTTCTATCCACATAATAATCAAATATACAAGCAAGATTATTTTAAATGTTAGGAAAATAGTTTTTATAATTTAAAGACTTGAGGCAATGAAGTATTATCAAATCTCTTTATCTTGAGGCTAGCAAATGCTTATATAACAACATGAACACATCACACTATGGCAAACATTAAGGTAGCTTTCACAAAGGTCAACTAAGTTAATGATGACAAAAACTTCCCCATAAAAACATATAAACAAAACCTGTGAACATTTCCTCTGTCATACCAAAATAAAAATTCTCCAAATTGATGGGAAAAATCAATTTTATCCACAACTAAATCCTCAACTCTACAATCTTATCCTTTTCTTCTGAAAGTACACCTAAGTGAATATGTGACGCAGAGACAATACAAAATCAGTACGATTTCTAACCTTTAACATCTAACATTGTGCCAGACACATGGTATATACACTTGATAGGTTTGTCTACTGAAAGGATGACCTGGTATGTTAACATTTTTTCTCTTGAGCAATAATCAGCAAATTCTTATTTCATCCACAGACAAAAAAAAGCTAGGAAGAATAAAAAACTTACCCACAGTCTGGAGCTGGACACCACCTACAATCGGGATCTGCAACAAGCCACCGTCTAAGCATAAATTCTTCATATTTTTCCATCAAGACATCATCACTTAATATTAAGCGAATATCATGGGGATTAAACCGTTCAGTACATTCTGGGCAACTGATATTAACTCTACTTTCAGAGATTTCTATCCTTAGATACTGTCGTAAGCAATCCACACAAGATCTATGATGACAAGTCATTATCTCAGGAAATCTGTCTTTAGAATGCCGCAAAAGGCACAAAGGGCACTCTATAAAATCTCCAATTTGTTTGCTGATGGAAGTTAATCCATTGTCAGAGGTATTTGTAGAGAAAATGTTCTTATCCATACACATTTCAGAATGTATACTTTCAATACTTGCGATTCCATCCACCCCGCCATTTAGTTCCCTTGATTTACGTTTGTTATCCTTTTTCCTCCGAAACAGAGAGCCTATCGAAATTCTTCTTTTTTTGGGTGCCTTTTTGACTGATGGCAAGCTCACAGATGAAGCAGAAGACTGAAGATCTCGATCTGAACCCATTTGCCGATGTAAACTCATGTCTAAAATGTTCTTAGAATTGCGTCAGGGTCTGTGTTTACACACAGTCCTTCATTATATTTAGAGATTAAAACCTATTTCTTGTTCTTGCGTTCCAATGGGTCATGACGTAAGAAAATCTTAAGTTGGCTCCTTCAGAAATTCTTGAAAAAGTTCAATTTGCAGGAATCAGCTGTCAAAGATATTCTGCAGAAAAAGAAAAAAAAAACCCAAGATAACTTAATTGCATTCTTAGTCTGAATTTATCAAAAATAAACTTACACTCTCACTAAGAAATTTCAAACAGGGCCTCCCTGGTGGCACAAGGGGTTAAGTCTCAGCACTATGAAGCTAAGAAGCTATCCGCAGCCACTGCAGCTCCCTGGCCAGGGAGCTGACCCACATGGCACAGCAGACCTCTTCTGTCTTGCCCGCTGCTCCCCTCAGCAGTATATGTTAGTCAGTTCTGCTACCCCCTCTGTCTCTGGGGAATCCTCTCACCACCACCCCCAAAACTCTGGCCTACACCCCAGCTCTTGTATGCATAAATAGATCTTCAAAAAAAGAAATTTCAAACAGTATGTTCTTTAATCATTAGGGTTTTTTTTTTTTTTTGATGTTTAAGGCAAACTGAGTAGGCTATCAGAGAAAATAAAACCAATGCTAAAATAAAACTAAGGATATTCTTAAATCTTAAAAGACTAAATTTGAACGGACCTTAATTTTATTAAAACCTTGCACAAAACTTTTGACGATTATCACTCAGACCTGAATGATTCCCCACTGCCTTTACTGTTTCTGACAATAAAATTTACATGCAAACACAAAGAGTCAAGTTTAGCTTACACAATCTTGAACAACAACAAAGTGAGTAAAAATGTAAGTGTTCTTATACCGTCAGATATAATGACTTATTATAAAGTTATGGTAATTAAGAAGACAGTGTGCCATATCACAAAGATAGATACAAAGACCACTGGAACAGAAGAGTTCAGAGACAGTTCCAACCTATATGTGAACACTTGATTTATTTCACAGGTAACACTGCTGAGCACCAAGAATGGCCTTTACAGAAAATTCAAAAACAGCATACTGGTTACCATCTGAGAAAACAAACTTGATCTATAGCTTGCCCTATACATAAAAATCAATTCCAGATGGCTAACAGATCTAAATATGGAAAGTATGATCATAGTTTCCAGGAGTCAGCACAAGAGAATTTTTCAATAAAAAGATTTCTTCAGCACTAATCATAAAAGAAACGACTGATAAAGTGGACTACAGTAAAATAAAGAGACAATGTTAAGCAAGTGGGAGAAGACGTTTGCCACATAAACTAATAAAGAACCAGTATCCAGAATATGAAAGAACACTTAAAAATCAGTACGACAAAATAGACAAAGCAACAGGAAAATGGGCAAGGGATTCAATATGCACTTTACAAAAGGAAATGAAAAAGTACTTAACATCATTTGTCATCAGGGAAAGACAAAGTAAAATCACATTGAGATATCACTACCCTACCCACCCAGCAGGATGGTTAAAATATAGGCTGATGCTTCTAAGTGTTAGCAAAAATGTGGAGTGCTAGTAAGAGTGTAAAGTGAAACAAGTACTTTGGAAAACTGTTTAATATTATCTACCAAAGTTGAATATACAGATACTCTATTATCTCCTTATACTCTTAGAAATTAGTGCACAAGAGAAACGAGTGCACACATGCATCAAAACAGATGTATAACAATATACATAGCAGCATTTGCTACTATAAGCCAAAATATTGGAAACAACCCAAATCTTCATTACAAGAATGGATAAATGGCACTCTAGTTCACATGCAAGTGAACTAGAAAGCAGTGAAAATGAACACCACAAAAAAAACAAGAATGAATCACACACAAAAGAATGCATACTATGCAATTTCATTTAAATAAACTTCAAAAATAGGCAGAGTTAATCTATGAGAACAGAAGTCAGAATTGTAGCTGCCTTTTGTGGGGAGGTACAAAGGGAATTCTGCTGCCATGTGTAGTGGTTACAAATATATGTTCATTTTGTGATAAATCATTAGCTAACACTCTCATCGAGGTTATACCACAATTAAAGGACAGAAAACTGCCTTCTGAGTTCATGTCCAGACATATTATTTCAGAATGTCATACTGATTTTCCAAGACTGCACGTAGAAAAATCTTTCACTCAGGCAAACTTTATTCATATCCATTAGTTTATATTTTCCCATTATCTGCAGCATTTACCCTTAATTTAGAGAGAAATATATAGTGTAATGGTGGGTTTTGCCTAAATCACATGTATTTTGTTCCTTATGTTTTATTTTCTCCTTCATTTAAAAATGCTTTCTGTGTGTGTGGTTCAATATATGTCATAGAACAGAACTGCAGAGGTATTCTTAAGGATCTTGTCCCAGGAACTATCACTTATAATGTTAAGGCAATGTGCTTAACTGGTATCACCTGGGTTATTTTTCAAAATATGCATGTATAAGAATTCTGATAACCACATAATTTATTATCCAAATGAGAACCTTATAAGGGTAAACACAGTGCTATTAACATTTAAACTAGGATAAAGGGGCTTTCTATCACATATGGTCATTACACTTTGGAAACTTCTAAGATATACCTCAAAGAAAGATAAACAAATTTGAATTCTAAAAATTAGTATTTCTGTGTGTGAAGCTATATAATACATTGATAACATGAAGAAAAGCGGTGAAGGGAAAAAAGATAACTTAGGTTGCCCTCCGCAATGTTATGGCTATTGGCTTAGTGGGAATACACTGCCTCCCCCCCAAAAAAAAAAAGCTAGAAGAGTTTAATTACTGAAACAGAATAGTAACATACAAATAAACCCTTAACTGTGTACTTTCAACTGAGTATCTAAAAGTCATTAAGACACGTCTCTAACACCCATGTCACAAGAATTCCACTCACTGCTAATTACATGAGAAAAGTTTCTCCTTTTCTTTTTTCCCAGTCTAATACTGTTGCGTTGAGCAACACCATGGTGAAAAGGGAAGAGACGGGAGTCGTGGTCAAACTGTATACTGGATTTAGGGAATGAGTCCAATGATACACACGGGACTCCCACCCATGGCTCTAATCTTAACAGGGTGTTCTGTAGATTAGTCCAGGGGGAAAAGCACATCAGTCACCAGCCCCTTGGGCCGTTATACCCACATAATACAACTCCACCAAGTAGCTAAGACTTGCTGCCAACGACTGCTAGACACTTTTATCCTCTTGAAGGAAATGGCTGGATAATTAGTTTTAATGCTGGCATAGAAGCCCCATTCGTGACCTTTTTAGCTAATTCAATTGAAAAACAGCACTTAAGGTTGGTACTGAGAAGGACAAAGACCTTAACCTACTTACCTTACTTCCTTAGTGCTTAAATTGCTCAAGTCTTTTTCTTTTCTACCGCTTGAAGAGTGTGTGAGGAATTAAGAAATAAAAATAGTGAAAAACTAAGCTCTCAATAAAAATAGTGAAAAACTATGACCTCTCAAAGCTTTGTGGACCAAGATTTAGCAAAATTGCTGGAAACTTTGTATTGATGCTAGTTTTTAAACTTGGTAAAAATCACAGTGGTTGAGCATTACGGTTGAAACATATAACCTTGTATTTTTAACACTGCTTTCAATGAAAATGTGTTATAAATTTTAAACACTCATAAACACAGGTTAAATAAGGACTGTCAGAAAGCTCAAATTCATTTAACTATTAGTATGTTTTAAGAAAAGCTCTGTCAGTGTACTGAAAAAAACTAAAGTATTCTCAAACAGGAAGTGAAGAGCAAGGTTTAAGAACCAACAAGAATGGCAAAGAACTCAGGAGCAGTTGCCACTGTTTGGAATGAAGGGGTAGATAGGAAGCAACTACTGTTACAGGGCAGCCCTGATATAAAATGGGGTGCCTGACTGTGGGTCCTCACCCATGCGCTTAAAAGGGACTTATAATAAGACTCAGTTGCAGGCACACACATTAAAATTAATAAAGGGTTTATTTACAAAAGGAGGGGAAATAAAAAAACAACTCAAGGAATAAAACAATAAATTGGTGAATGTATCCTACCAGTGCCACTGAGCTAGAATGCCAATGGCGCACCAAAACTGGCAGAACAGCCAAGAGCCCCCCAAAGCCCATGTCTGGTTATATACCAAACACGGCTGCTTAACTCCACCCTCAGTTCCCAGCATCCTCCCTTCAGTGATGATGGAATTATGGGATTTGTAGTCGTTAGTGTCTTGGATCTTTCTGGTCTGAGGTGGGGTTAGATTATATTAAAAACCTATTTGTGGAGTTTGTTCAGGCTGTCTTTTCTCTCCCAACATTACTGGAAAGGAGCTGCCCAACGGCAGCCTGAGGAATAAATATCATTTTCTCTGTCCTTTGGCTTTCCATTGTCTCATGCTGGCTAAACTCAACAAGAAACAAACAAGAAGGCCCTTAAAGTTTAACCATCTTGGGGTATGGAAAAGGCAGAAAAGCAACAAAAACATATCCAATACTGGACATACACAAAGAGAATTTGGGAGCCAAGCGCTGGTTCAACTACTTTTAGTTATAAAATATTAGGTAAGATACATTTCTGAGTCTGTTATTTCCACTACAAAATACGGATGATACTATTCATGTCAAACAGATGTCATGAAAATAAAGTGATACTGATATGTGCTAAAAATATCTAACAAAACCTGGCACTATATTAGTATTAACTGAAATGAAAGTCAAGTTTGGCATCCTATTATCTCTCACAATCTATAACTTACAGCAAGTGCCTAAAAAACATTGGTTAAATAAATTATGATGCCAAAAACATGTAAGTAGAAGTGAGGAACTGAGGATTCTGTTTATATCTTACTTTTGGTATGCTATCGCTGTGTGATGCTTATTAAATGATACAATGTTATTATATCTAGTTTTTCAAACTATGAAAAGGAAAAAAAAACCTTTATCCCACAAGAGCTAATGGATAAATAAAACATCTTAAATATCCTGACACTATACAACTTCAAGTACTGCATATTTTAAATATTAAAACCTCTCTTAACCAAAAACATTTTAGCAGCATCTAACAAACAGCCACCTGCCTAAACGATTTAAGACCTAAGAGGGCATACTGGAAATGTAGAAGGTAAGCAAAAAAGGTTGCAAGAGAAAATTCCACTATACACTTGAATATGCTTTTTGCCTCTGTTCAGATAAAACTAGGTTGATTCTGTTACTTCTCAAAAAAAGTTAAGGAGAAAATCCAATTTTGTGCTGTGATCTAAATATAAGAGCAGAGTAGCTATATTCTAATATTTTTTCCTGATCTATGACACCTAGATGTACAGCACCTCTAGAGCATGCCATGTGATAAAAGTATACAATAGTATTTACCATCACTGTTGAAGAGACTAGAAAGAGGACTAAATATAAAGTCTTTTTTTTTTATTTTTGAGTGAGAAAGGAATAGGTTCAGAGAATTCCCAGCAGTTTCTACAGAGCACTGATTTTGGTCACTAAGGCATTTCTCAGAATTTGTTTCCCTCATTAAAGAATGCATGACTGTACTTCCTTAATTTTTTTTTTACCAGACTATATCTGATCTCTCCTTCTGTTACTCATGTTAGACAGTTTAATACTGTCCCCTTGGCCATTGAGGCCCTGTTCATTCTTGTAATCATTTTCTCCATTTTTTACAGTGGCAATTTGATCTATCATCAAGTTCACCAACATTATTCTTCTGCCATCTCTAATTTGCTGTTAAATGCATTTAGCGAACTTTTCATTTCAGATACTATACTTTCCATTTCTAGAATTTCTAATTATTTCTCAGTTTCTATTTCTCCTCTGAGATTACCCATTCTTTCAGTTATTTTGATCATCTTCTCCCTTTCAGCCCTTGAAAATATTACAGTTGCTTTAAAGTCTGTTCATTTGGTGGGGGGGGGGGGCCTGCTACCATGGGGGGAGATACTCTTGACATTAAGTTACATTTTCCCGATCCTTCATATGCCTAGTAATTATTTATTATAAATTAGATATTGTGGATGTTATATTGTAGAGTTTTTAAGATAAATAAGAATCTCACCTTCTGAAGAGTGAGGATTTTTATTATACCTGGCAGTTAAACCACTAGCTAATAAAGTTCCACTTGTAGAGGCTTAGCTTTATGTTCTTTTCAGAATGAGGTTGTAGAAAGTACAAATGTTTACCAAGTTGGTGGAAATCAAACACAGAATTCTGTTCCTTGCAGCTGAAATTTCTCGTCAGGTTTTTCAGCCTTAACAGCTGCTGTTTTCCATTGAGCTTCTGGGGATTTCCCATATACAGTTCAGTAGTCACCTAGGTATTTGGGGGGCAGTTTATTCATAAATTTTATTTTACTTTTATTTATTTTTTTAAAGATTTATTTCTGCATACAAGCTGGGGTACAGGCCAGAGGCGTGGGGCAGTGAGAGAGTTCACCAGAGACCGAGTGGGGAGCAGAATAGGCAGATCAACAGAAATACACTGCTGAGGGGAGCAGCGGGCAAGGCAGGAGAGGTCTGCCACTCCATGTAGGAATCTCCCCAGCACAGCTGTCAAACTTGTGTCCTCAAACTCGCGTCGCAGCTGCTGACAGCTCCACAGCACAGCACTTAACCCGCTGCACCACCAGGGAGTCCCTATTCATAAATTTTAGGGTTATCCTACTATAACTCCCTCCTTTCTGGGATTTATCCACTCAATTTCCATCAACTCTGGCAGTCCCAAACTCCATCCCCTAACACTCCAAACCAATAAGATTCTGGCTTCCAGTTTGATTTCCAGCTTCCCTGTGACGCATGGATTTTTCCGCAGGATGAAAATTTTGGGGGGAAACACTTGGCAATTTCCCAAAGGCTATCTTCAGCTAGGCTCTGAAATACCATATATATTCTTGAATTTGTATATGATGCTGTTACAGGAAATTTTAGCCTAAGTTTAAGTATGCATTTGCTATCTCTTAAATATAACCAATTGCTGTACTGCATTAAAAAAAAAAAGATTAAAATGTATTCTTGTGTTATCCAATACTGCACCTGTAACAAATAGGAATAGCTAAATTTGTTAAGCTCTTTGTCTTTTCATGACAAGTAACATGCGTAAAAATTAATTCATTTATTCTTTCTACAAATACGTTCAGTGCCTATCATATAACCAGATACTCTTCCAGGTGGTAGATACACAATAGTGAACAAAGAGACAAGGTCTCTGTCCTGTTAACTTTCATTCTAGTGCATCAAAACCAAACATTGAACAATCAAGTAATTTCAAACGATGTCCCTAAATAGTACTATGAGTGACTTTGCAAGGATCTAGATTATAATAAAGTCACTTCCTCTTTTCATTGCAAACTTTTAAAAATCTTGAATTTATATTCAGATATATATAATCCCATAATCTATACAAATATTTATCAAAATCCATATTAAAGCTTTCTAACAGGTTATATATACTTTTGACAACACTATTTCTCATAGTAACAATGGTTTCCTAACACCATAAAGAGCAGGCAATGTAAGCAGTACAAAAAGGAATCACTAGTTATCTAATTAGTTCTTTAATGTAGAGAACATTCATTTTCAGCTCACTGTGCATAACTTCAGGAACCAATACTGGAAAATGAGAGCTAGGGAAAATGCTTAAAACAACTCATTTTTTTGGCTCTGCTTTTCCTCTCCTATTAAAGGTTTCTAAGGCAGTGAGAAATGGAAGTATCCATCTTGCCATACCCTCTTCCTGTAAGAGAGTTGCAAATGACAGCCTCTCAACTTTAAATATGGCTAGGTACAATTTAATGATCTATTTATTAAATATATTAACAAAACATAGTTTCACCTCTTAAACTTTTTCCTATGCCACTGTCTCTGCCTGGAATACTCTTTACACCTTCTCTGTTCATCTAAAGCTCTACTCTTTCTTTTCCTTTTTTTTTTTAAGATTTATTTATTTATACAAACAAGCTGGGGGTACAGGCCAGAGATGTGGGGCGGTGAGAGGGTTGACCAGAGAGAGAGTGGGGAGCAGAATAGGCATATCAGAAATACACTGCTGAGGGGAGCAGCGGGCGAGGCAGGAGAGGTCTGCCGCACCATGTGGGATTCTCCCTGGGCATCGAACTCGCTGCCGACAGCTCCACAACACAGAGCTCAACCGCTACGCCACCAGGGAGGGCCTCTACTCCTTTTTAAGGCCCAACTCCTATCTATAAATCAGTCTACATAAAAAATTACAAAATTGGGCCTCCTGGGTAGTACAGGGGGTTAAGTCTTAGCACGAGTTCGATCCCTGGCCAGGGAGTTTCCCACATGGTGCAGCAGACCTTTCCTGTCTCACCTGCTGCTCCCCTCAGCAGTGTATTTCAGTCAATCCACCTGTTCTGTTCCCTACTATCTCTGATGAGTCCTCTCACCCACCGCACCGCCGGCCTACACTCCAGTTCTTGTATGCATAAATAAATCTTAAAAAAAATTACAAAACTACCTTAAACTACCTAAAATTATCTCGTGCTTTTACGTATTACTTTACAAGATTCCAACTATTCATCTAAATGCTGTAATTCTTTGCTAGAATGTGGAAAAAGGTTAAACAGAGTGAAGAAGATCAAGAGTGTGTAGATGTGCCCTGCTGGTTCTTTTTTAAAAGGGTGATCAGAACTCACTAAACAGATGACATTTAAGCAAAGATTTTAATGAAGTAAGGGAATGAGTCATGTGGAGATCTGGGGAAAAAGCACTTAAGGCAGAGGGAACTTTCACTGCAAACACCCTAAGGCAGGCATGTGCCTGAAGAGCCTAGAGGGCAGAATGTGGCCAAAAAAGTAAATACGAGATAGGGCAGAACATAACAGGACCAGGTTGTGTAAGACTTATAGAGGCCACTGTTAAGAATTCTGGCTTTTATTTTAAGTGAGATGGGGAAACTCTGGGGACCTCTAAACAGAGAAAGCATAGAATCTGATATTTTAAAAGGTTAATTCTGGTGTTAAGACTAGAATGGGAAGGAGAGTAGCATGAAAAACAGCTTTAAGGCTTCTGAAATCATCGAGGCGAGAGATGACAATCAGTTGGTAATAAGGATATGTTCTGACATATGTTTTGAAGGTAGAACTCATAGGATTTCCTGATGGATTCCAAGAGGATTTGGTCTGATTAACCAGAAGGCTGAAACTGTTATTCACTGACCTGGAGAAGCAACGTGAAAAGAACAAGTTTTAGGAAGGAGCTAACAACAGGAGCCAATTTTCAAACAGTGAAGTTTGAGATGTCTTTTTGTAACCTCAGGTGGGGCTATATATCCTTATACCTATTTGGCATTCAGGGAAAAAGCCTGACCTAGAGAAATAAATTTAGGAATTGTTATTTGCATGGTGTGTAAAATCATAAGCACAGATACAGTCACCAAGGTATTAACTATAAGAGGGTAAGGGCTGAGCTCTGTGGCACTTCAAGAGTTAGAGGGGAGAAAAAACAACGAAGGAGATAGAAAAGGTAGAAGGGGAACCTTTCAAGAATTATGAAAACCTGTTGGTTTGTCTCCAGCAATATAAACCATGCCTTAAAAAGTACAAAGAAGGAGCAAATTGGGAGAGGTGCAAAGGAGTAACAACAGAGAGAAAATAACAAACTTAGAAGATATAATCTATTTTTCAGGCCTGTTAAGACTTGAGAGTATTAAGAGACTTCCTCTAATATTTCTAAGAAAGGATTAAAGTTCTAAAGGAAGGGCTGTCTAGTCTGATAGTTTCAATGCAGGATATAAAACAAAGATAAGCATAGATCTTTGGCTGACTGAGACTTTTAACTGTATATTAGTTTCCTGTGGCTGCTGTAACAAATTACCACAAAGTGGGTGGCTTAAGACAACAGAAATTTATTTTCTCATAGTTCTGCAGGCTAAAAGTCCAAAATCCAACAGAAAAAAAGTCCCTTTTGGGGCTGCAAGGGAGTCGGTTCTTTAACTCTTCCAATTTCTGGTGACTACAAGGATTCCTTAGTTGATGGCTACATCACTCTAATCTCTGCCTCTGTCACATTTCTTCCTCCTTCTGTATACCTTCCCTTCTGTCTGTAACTTTCCCTAGCTTTTCCCTTGTAAGGACAACATGTCTTTGGACTTTGGACTCACTCAGAAAATTGAGGAAAATTTCATCTCAAGGTCATTAATTCAATTACATTTGCAAAGACCCTTTTCCCCTAGTAAGAGATTAGGATGTGAATATATCTAAGTGTTGGGGCGGGTGGGGGGGGGGAGGACATCTGCACAAACTCCACAGGTAGGTTTATGGACCCCACCTCAGATCAAAAAGATCCAAGACACTAAGGGCTACTAATCCCTTTATGCCATCATCATTGAAGAGAGGATTACTGGGAACTGAAGGGTGGAGCTGAGCAGGAGATAAAAAGCTGGAGAAGAGGAGGACAGAACACACACCGAAGACAGGAGAAGGAAGAAGGATGGAAAGCCAGAAGAGGCACATGGAGCAGAGAGACATGTAAAGAAGCTGCACTGGCCTGGACTGACTGAAACAAATGTGGGTGAGAGATCCGTGGGGAGGTTAACTATGACAATGTTCATCTGGATTTCAATTTGCTCTTTAACTCCCAGAATTGTCTGGCTGTTTCTGACTCTTATGTGTGGGTCCCTGCCGAAAGCTATTTTGGACTTGTGGTTGGGCCTTGCTTTTGACCAATCCTGTTTGGGTGGACTTTTACCCACAAGGAGTTGGATAACATTGGGTGCTTGACTTAGATACTATATTCCTTGTCTTCTCTCTCTTTTCTAATTATATTAAAGTTTGTTTCTACAAAAGGTCCTATATGTTTTGTACTGATGTAGCGGATGGCAGAACCTATTTAGAATAGGACAGGCCTGGGGGTCCAGTGATGCCCTTCTCGGTGCCCTGTAACATAAGGGCATCAATAAAGTATGTTACATTTATGCAAAAGTCAAAGTATATTTAATATTCAGCCATAATAAAAAGTAGGTTTTTTTTTTTAAATTAAAGGGAATAGCTATAAGGGGATCTATTTGGTCTGACTATGTCTTTGATTTGGTTATATTTGGCTATGCATAACTGCTTAGCAAGTAACCACTGCCACCCCTCGGTTTGGATAAAAGAATTAGTCATTGCACTATATATCATACATCCTGTGGTGACAGGTTTTCTAAATTATTTTACTTTCTCTACTAACACACACTTATCAGTCCCCATGCCCTCGCCTCTTTCCAAAAAACCTTATTTCATGATTTTGATTCAGGTATATCTATAAAATAAGTTCTGTTACTTAAACAAAACTGAAGGATAGTTTAGTTCAGGCAATACTTAAATAGATCTGAGGTTTACATCTGGTGTTGGAAGTAACTAGTCACCCTCTTGATGTTACAAGCACTTTATTGATTTACTCCTTGTAACTGATGCCAATGTAGGAGGTAATAGGACCTCCAGGTATAGTAGTCTCTTCCCTTTTTTATACTGAGACTTGCTATGACAAGTAACTTGTCAAGTTACAATTACAAGTTACTTTTGTAACAGTCTTGTCCAAGCAGTTCAGTGTTTCAAAGACATAATTTATATTAATCCAGTGAAACAGATAATAACATATTCTGCCTTACTTTATAGGCAGAGAGAGAGTAAGCACACTTTCACCTGGAGAAGAGCAGATGTCAGGTATCCTCATTTTTAAATCAACTTAGTTCAATCACATATGTACTTTTGTATGTGATCTCAAAAAACACTGATCAGAGAAAGATTATCAAAAAGACAAGAATTTCTGTGGAAAAGAACAAAGTCTTACGAAATGCCCCAAGAGTAGCACTGTCACATAAACACATACTGTATCAAAACTTACTATGACGACTATAAAGTCACTCATTAAATGTAAAGTCACTCATTAAAACATACTGACAAAATATTTTGGATATGCTAGGTTACATAAACTATATTATGGAAATTAATTACACCTGTTTCTATTTACCTTTTTAATGTGGCTAACAGAAAATCTTAAATTACATTTGCAATTCATATTATATTACTATTAGATAGCCTGGCTATAGAGAAAGTTATAAAATAGAGACATTACGTCATACATACTTTATTCAGTTAGCAGCAGCTTATTCATCACCCATTATTGTTAGGCTTTATGTTAAGTGCTAAGATCTTGGGAGTAAACAAAGAGACTAGTTCTTGCCATTAGAATTTAAATTATCTCCTATATTTCGACTGCACATTTCACATACATTATCTCATCTGTGATAATGTATAAGAACAATTTAATTTAGAATACTTTACCATTTGGGGGCACAAATGCCCATACCTGACTTTGAGATCATGAAATACATATTAGAAGAGTCATAACTGTCAATTTTTATGATAATTATTATGCTATATAATATGTAGTTGGAAGGCTAACATTATCACATTCCCAACAGCTTCTCCTGGTTTCTTCCTTTTCTCTGTTTGGCTCCCTCCGTATGGCTGCCTCTTCCAGACTCTCTTCAACTAGCAACCTGCCTGCTCTTCACGTTACAGAAGAGCTATTTATACTTTCAGGGGTCTTCAGAGAAGGACAGAGGTTGAAAATGTTAAGTGTACACAATTTTAAGGAGCCAACATCGGTTTTGGGTGCCCAAGACTGTGTTTTGAATTTTCTTATGGACTGAAATGAAGCTGAGTTCAAACAAATAAAAAAGGTCATTTTTGAGTAGAATTTTACCTCCTAATTCAATGCACAAACTTAGTTGATGATTAAACTCATTAGTTTTGAGGCTTTCACCTAAGAAAACTCTTCCTAATAGGACTTCTGAAACAAAGTAACAAAAATCTCCTAAATGGTTTTTAAAACAAAACAGATAATAGCAATAGGACAAGAATACATAATGTTTTTAAGGCCAGAGGCATATATAGCTTTCAAGAAAACATTACCAATAAACAAAATAACTGTTTAGGCCTTATTGACAATATAAAGAGAACAAAACAAGAAAAAGACTACTTCATCAAAAAATGTTAAGTTTTCTCATTTCAGTACACAAAGTTATTAGTGTACTATTGAGAAACAAATAAAATACCCAAGTTTGAAACACCAAAATGATTTCATTTTTTTTTTTTTTTTTGGCCGAAGTCTACCACCATCCGAAATACAGATGTATTTACGCAAAGGAGTATTATCCCTCAGTCTTTAATTGTTGGTGTGGCTATATACATAGTCATTTATATGTCTTCTATCAAAGAAAGGTCTTTTCATTAAAAAAAAAAAAAGCTGAAGAAAATTACTCCTAATTGGAGGGGAAAAAAATCACCTAAATTTTCCTTTATCTTAGGTAAAGTACTTCATATTTGATCCTTTCAAACATTCATTAAATTGCTGGAGTCATTTTGTGCTAGTTTGCCAAATACAATGCATGTAAAATCAAATATAAGTTCAGAAATTCAACTTTTCTTTGGTCTTCATCCACAAATGGCCTCAACTGCATGGGCCTGAAATGATAAAGAGCATGACTAATTACAAAACTAGCTTGTATTTGACAATCAATTGTCTTTTGAGAGAAACAATAACAATTCCCTATGATTTCCTTCAAAAACTTGTGTTGAGAAAAACCAAGGAGATAATTTAGTAAAAATGCAACTCCGTCAAGTAACAGCTACCCAAATTCTACAAATCACCACCAAAATTAAAAAATAAATTCCAACCTGGTTAGATGACAGTAATGTGGACAGTTCTTTATATAAAAACTCTAATAATCTACCGAGGCATCCCCCAAATGAAACAGTAGTACTGCCAAGTAGTACTATTTGAAGACTAGAATCGGGTTGTGTTTCAACCCCTAAAATAATGGTGCAATTTGAAAAGTTAATCTTACTGGAATCCTGGGAGCCAGTGGTATTCGCAAAATACACTAAAATTAGTTGCCAATATATTTTTTCCTGAAAAGGACACCTTGCCATAACATTAAAATAGTTTCCTTGGAAACATGAAATTTAAACATCAGTTGTATAAAAAAACCTCAATTACAAGCTTCCGTTATTAAAAAAAGAAATGAAACAAATAAAAAGGGGTGGGGTTTTTTGGCTGTTGTTGCACAATTTGGTTTTTTAAGTACTAAGACTGAATTCTAAGCCTTTACCATCCCATAGAATGGCATCTAACAAGGAAAGAACATTGGAAAGTAAGTTATGAATACATCATCGCCATTTTCTAATAGACGTATTTACATTTTAATGCAATTCAGACAGCTGGGTGTTAAGGAAGCACAAACAGACAAATATGGTAATGGCTTGAATTACAAACAGAAGTGGTAAGGTGTCCTTTAAGATAGGTAATGGTAAAACCCAAAATGAAATTTAGGAATACTGTCCGACTTCATATAACCAAAGGGTCAAGAAATGAGGGTTGAAATAAGAGAGAAAACAACAATAACATGAAAGTCATCTTCTAGTTTTGAAGAAAAAGGAAAGATCATAAACATTTTCAGGTAACTGTCAGGGGAAAGGAATGCATTATGCCTCCACTGTTTATTAACATTTAAAACTAGCATTTACAACCGACACCTGCGTTTGAAAATTGCAGCGGTTGGTTCTACATTCTCCTTTCCAACCTCAACCCTTCTGTTAACAGAACATTCTGCAGCATTTTGAATAGTAAATATTAACCAGAAAAAAGTATCATTCGTACATGTCTACCTTCAGAGGCCAATGAGAAAAAAATTAAGACCGTTCTTTCTCCCATATATAGCCTTAAACGCACTCTAGCCTCTTCTATTTACTGCCCTTGTCTGGGGTTAATGAACCCTAACTTATTTTTCTTTTTCCCATTAGTGGAAATGGGGTGGGGGTGGGGGGAGAGCACGACAGAGATGAACCCAGAATTAAGAAAAACTGAAAATTAAAAATAGTGGCATTACTTACTGGGTGAAGGCGAGATTTAGCATGAGAAAGACAATCCTGGAAGACCCCTAATAACGCTTACTTTTACCCCAAGGCTACTCCATTTTTCGTGTTTGTTTTTGATTTTGAATTGTAGGTCTCGCGTTGACCCTTCACCAGTGCTTTCCCTAGCAGCAGGACTGAGGCGCACTGGTCCTGGTTCCGAATCTGCAGCGAGGTCCGGAAATCGGTGCCGATGCAGCGGGTTTCACCCATCAGGAATGTGCTCCGTCCCCGCCGCCTGGTGGCTGCAGCCGGCCGCCGGCGATGTCACCGGGCTGCGGAAGTCGTGTCCGAGGGGAGCGCCGCCTGGGGCAGTCACAACACTGCCGGTCGGCCACCGGCTCCGCAGACTGCCCGGGCCCGCCGGACACGACTCGGGGCGGATCCCACGCTCCGCCTCGGCTCGCGCGCCCAGGGGGCGCCAGCGCCCGGGCCGGGCCGGAACCAACCCGAGGCCTGACCCTCCCGGCCGGCCACGGCCCCAGCCGCCGCCGCAGCTGAGCACGAGAGGGGGCGCCTTCCCCGTGGAATCTCAACCCCTTTCTGTCCCGGGGAGCGGCGCGAGTTCCAGGGCCGTGCCAGTGAGCCGGGTTCGGAAACAGGAGCCGGCCCTGCCCTCCAGCTCCCAGCACAACCCCCCCCCACCCCCCGCCCCGGTGCCCGCCAGTACCTTCAAGTCCTCAGAGCGGCCGCGGGCGTAGGGCGGCTGGCGAGTAGGCCCATCTCCCCGCAGCGGCGGCGGGAGCCCGAAGAAGTACAAGGGAGGGTCCTTCAGACCCGCCGAGGCGCTTCTCAGCTGGGGCGGGGGGAACGGAGAGGAGGGGTCCAGACGGTGGCTTTCGCGAACTCCTCCTCCGCAGTTCTGTCTTGACGGCTGTTCCCGGGAACCGACGCCGCAACTGCCATTCTCCCCCTCGCTCAGCCCCCGCTGTCTCCGCCCCCTCCTCCCACTCCTTCCTCCGGTCCCCACCCCGCCCGGCCGCCCCCCCGCGCGCCGTGCGTCATGGCGTCACGCCGGCCGAGTCCGCCGCGGGAGGCTCTGGGGCGCGAGCGTTTGCTCGCGCACGTTCGCTGGGCACCCGCTGTACTGCACCGGGGCTGCCACCCGCGAGTCCCAGCGCGTGGCCCGATTCAACAGCCGGGGGTGGGGAAGCTGTCGCCCCGTTGTTGGTGGGGGGAGGGGGGAGGCGGTCAGTGGTCCTTTCTATCCCTCCCACCCGCAGGACTTCCCAGTGGCGGGACGAGCTGTAGGGCAGGTGTCTTCCGAGACGGGTGGGAATGGGTGGGAATGGGTGGTGCTCCTGAGGTGAAGGGAGATGCCGCTCTTGGGGATCCTGACTTTGGGCGTTGCCCTTGTCATGTCTTCCTTTGTGCTCTCTCGGTTCACTTGCTACTTTGGCTGCCCCAGGGAGAGCAGGGCCGGGATGTCTCTGCCGCTCCCCTTGAGGAAATTCCCTTCAGAGAGTGGCGGCGTCCCCATCGCCTTCCTCTTTAAGTGTTAATAGATCTGAGTATTCCCCCGGGCTGCTAGGAGCGACAGTGCCACAATTTAACGCCTTATATAGGGTTCAGAGGTTATCTTCACGCACATCTCCCCCTTTATTTCACCAGACACTTAATCAGAACTCGTATTTCAGGCCTTATTGATACACTCTGAGTTACCTTCGTCCAGCATTGTCTGTCTCATCACTTCATGTTCTTTAAGCCACTCATACCTCTTTTTGAATTTTTAACCTGAACAGTTTTTCTCAGTTGAATAAACACATTCGGTCCAGACCAGTCCAGTCCCTCCTAGTTAATTTCAAGATTTGAGTCACTCTTTCTTGGAATACTAAGAAACGGGATGTGATAGATGGTGGACAGAATGTCCATTTGCCATCTGTTACTTAAACTAAATATATCGCTCTTTCAATTCTTGTTTTAGTGTGTCTGTCCAAATTAGAAACAACCAAAGAGCCATGGTCTTTCTGACTGTACTTAGTATCTTTGGTAACCCAGTAAATGTTTACCACTTAGAAAATTAAATAAGCCTAGACAATTTAGGTCTAAGTATCTTTAACCAGGAATGAAAGGACGTAATGATGACTAGTTTATTTTCGTTTATTGCAAGTTCTGTATTCCATTAAATGCTACCTGAAGACTGTCCCATTTGATCAATGGGATACTTCAAACCTACAGTTTGTGCAAGAATAGTAAATTAAATATCTGTGTATAACAACCCATAGATAATCCTTCTTAAAAATATCTCAACATGTTAAACAACATTTCAGAATACGGCGGGGTTGGAAAAGAATTTCCAGTGAAGGTTGAGCCGGGTAAGAATTGTCTTGTATTCTGTACAATTGTCATATTTTCCGGAGATGCCTTTTCTTGTCTTCTTGGAAACTAGAGGGACTTCCTACCTTTCATTAAGGCAACATAAGTCATATCAAGAAAAATCTATTGAACGTCTATTCACACATTCCCACAGACAACCTCAGACTCAGTGGGTCCAAGACAGATTATCATTGGTCAACAAATTTTTACAAAAGTCATGTTACTGAAATAAAATTAGTCATTTCCTATCAATTTGTATGTGCTCAACATGAATATGACAGTCCAATTCTAATTTTGGCTCTAGTTTTTCTGTAATCTGCAATAAATGGATGTTTACATCACAAAATGCATGCCAATAGTAATAGGCCTATGGTTAATACCTGTAAAAAATCAAGACATAGACTACTTCTTAGATTTCTTCGCTTGTCTCTTGTACAGCTGTTCAAGAATAGAATAGATGGAAGATGGTTTCCATTGTGCAAAAGCACAGCCTTACGACTCAGTTTCCAAGAGTCAGTAAGACTTGTTTGGAAAGGAGTGAAGTGAGGAATGAAAGAGAACAATGGGGTTACATTAGCTACTCTTTAATAAGTATATACTATGTGACAGGCACTGTTCCAAGTGCTTTATTAAGTATTAAATTATCTATCATAAAAGTTCCAAAAGGGAGGGGCTATTATTATCCCATTAACAAATTAGGATCAGAGGCTCAAGAGTTTATATAATTTTCTCAGTTACATAGCTGGTAAATGACAGAGCTGGGATTTGGACCAAACAGGCAGTCTGACTCCAGCACTCATACTCTTCTCTTACTCCTACCCATTGGTGTCATAGTCAAAGTGAAAATTTCTTTAGACAGGCTAAGCTATTATAGTACCACACATCCTCTCTCTTCTCTTCCTCCTCTGCCTCCTCTCTCTTACACATGCATCTACTTTCTTGGTGTCATCTACTTTTGCCTAGAATGCCCCTCCCTGCTATTTCTTGGTCTGGCTCAATTTATCAACCCTCACTGATGCTTACATTCTCAGCTTCCCCTGCAACTTTATGCTCAACTCTACACTTTTCTGTATAAAGCACTTTGTTACCAGTATCTGTAGGTTTTTTCCACTAAATTTTGAAGATGGGTAGCTTGATGGCTGACATGTAATGGAGGGAGAAAGGAAACAAGCAAAGAAGCCTGGGCACATGACACGCCTTCCCTGAATACCGGGAGACACAGATATGGTAAAACATTGTTCCTGCCCTCAAGAAGCTTGAAAACTTGGCAGGGAAACAGACATATAGAAAATCACCCTAGTGTAAGGACCAAAATTACAATAGAAACAACATGTTATAGGAATACTGGACAAGACATTGGAAGAAAATGCTTGACCTTAGGGGTGTTTCATTGGGGAAAAAATGCAAGGAATGGAGTTTGGGGGCTTTAGTCTCCATCAGTGCTTAATGACTTGGGAAAACAGACTTGAGGTCTCATCCAGGAAGACTTAAAATAATCTCACTTGATACAGTTGATTCACTGGATTTCTAGCCTTAATACCTATCCTTACGTGAATTAATTTACCGCTTCCCAAGTTGGTTTAATTCCCTTTCTGGCTGTCAGAAATTTCTTTGATAGAGTTCCTTCCTTTTTTTCATCTAAGAAATTAGGTTCTAGCTGTAGGATCTTGGCAAAATTACTGAACTCCTATGCCCCACACTGTAGAGTCCAGTGTATAAGGCTGTGAAGGTTGTGCCCCTTAGTTCTCCAGGGGATGCCACAGACAGTCCACACTACACATGCCATGCTTCACAGAGACCTTACTCCACATGCCCTGCCATAAAATGGGACTAAAAACAACACCTACCCCATTGGGTTGGTCTCAGGACTAAATAAGTAAGTGTAGCTATAGCCCTTAGGCTTGGCACATAATAATTCATCAGTAACATGAACTACTATTACAAGGGGAAACTTGCTAGAGTGGGAGTTATTCCAGCTAAGATGCTAAAAATGGGTCATATATGTCTCTGCTTGGGTGCTTCCCTTCATTGTTAGGACCACACAGGGAATCCTGAGAGGAGAGGCCTTTTCTTTTGAGAGGGACTTGAGAACCAAAGTCCCTCAATGGACAAATCCTTCAAGAGACAGAAGGCCGAGTTTCTCCAATCATTCACCTATCCCATCTATCCACCTCTCACCACCCTCCTTCCAAAGGAGAACCACCACTGTTTCCCCCAAAGCCTACCCAAGCTATGCTGTCCTGTGGAAAGTTTAGTCACTCCAAAAAGCTGTTTACTTAGTCTTTATAGTGGTCTTTCTCCAAGTGTAGGCTAGGACCATCATTACCAGGATCACCTGAATTACTGAGTTCCATCTCAGACTTACAGTATCATTATCTGTGGGGTTCAGGTCCTGAAATCTAGTTTTAACAAGCTTTATGTATACACCAGATGTTTGAAAACGACAGCTTAAGTGCGTCAATTATTATGTGGTATCCCAAATTCAAGTCACTTTCTTCAGCTAGATTTGTCACTGAGTACTTTAGGAAAGAAAGTGTTTCTTTCCTTTTCATGGGACCCATCCAATTATCTACAACAAGATTCATTCTACCCTCTTCCCTCCTCTATCCCTCTCTAGTTCTCTAGAAGTGGCATCTCCTCTAAACGTCTTTGATGATGATTTAATCCTCAGATCATCATTACCTGTTGATTACTCTGGTCTTCCTTGATTATCAGTAAACCTCCCCCTATGTGGGTGACCTGGTGAGGAATCCCCTGAGATCCCTATAACTCAAGTGGTTAGACTCATTCCACTTTAGACAGGATGAGTTTCACTGAATAGGTCCACAGTGTTGGGCTGCACTGGGTGCAGGATGTTAAGAGTGATGAGTCAGACTTTGAGATGTCATATATACTAGTTTTGTCAGGATAGTCTTGGCTTAATGTTGTTGTAAGAGGCTTAATAATTACTAGTACCCGGGCCTCCCCAGTGGCACAGTGGTTAAGTGCTGCGCTGTGGAGCTGTCAGCAGCGGCAACGCGAGTTCGAGTTCGATGGCTGGCCAGGGAGAATCCTACATGGCGCGGCAGACCTCTCCTGCCTCGCCCGCTGCTCCCCTCAGCAGTGTATTTCTGATCTGCCTGTTCTGCTCCCCACTCTGTGTCTGGTGAGCCCTCTCACCACCCCACGCCTCTGGCCTGTACCCCAGCTTGTATGTATAAATAAAATAAATCTTAAAAAAAAATTACTAGTACCCCTTTCACTCTCACAGGGTCCAGGTAGATAATAAACTATATGGTCAATCTGTAAAAGGCCTCATATCAAGACCAACAGTTGCAATGCTTTAGCCCCTGGATTATGCTTAGACCACCCTTTCCTCACCCTCCCAACCCCTAGCCCCCTTCCATGATTGCCTCCCCCAACCTCAGACATCCTTAATGAATTCACTTTGGAATAATGTTATGGATTCACATTAAGGGATTTATAAAAAAACAGCATGAAATTTGTTGCTCTATTTACTCTGACAATATCTGAAAATTATTTTTCTTTGATTTTAGCACCTGGTATAGTTATGTTTCCTTTGTTTATTATCACCATTTGTTTCTGTCTTCTGGAATCCTAATTGTGGAACTGACCATATTTCCCTTGGCTGTGAGAAAGCCTGGAGTCATAAATGAGACCTCCTTCCGGCCTGTGTATAAGATTGAACAGGATGCGTTTTATATAGTTAACTCACTCTTCACTTAAATCCTATTTCCATGTCTTCACTAGCTTCATATTTAATTTTTATGGTGCTGTGTTATATATGTTTGTAACCCATCTTTCAAGACAAAAAATGCGTATGAGCACATGTCCCCAAACAAACTGGTACTGACTGGAGGAATTATTTATGTAACTGAAAGGGATTATTTTTAAAAGTATACAAAGAATAATTTCCTCACTTAGAAAATATTTTAAATGCAATGGTAGGAATGCTGGATTTAGCATTCTTCAACTACATTATGATCTAGAAGGTAAAAAGAGTCTAAGCCAAAGCAAACAAACAAGAGATTAATTTTAAAACTGAAATATTTTTAGAAAGGAACCAGAACCTTATACCAAATAATGTAATGAAGAATGCTCACTCCCAAAACCACACAGCTTAACTAGACAGTTTCCAGGGTGTTTACCTTCACGATGAGAGCCCGTGCTGTTGGAGATGAGGAAGGAGGATGAGAGCCGCCTAGACAATGGTAATGATCCATGAGGAGGAGTCTTTGACCAGAAGCCTGTGGCTTGCAGCAGTCTCTAGCTAACTGTTCTTCCTGCTGCCCTTGATAATATGGGGGGGTGGGGTAAGGGGTCCGAGGAGGGCTGGTACCCTGCGGTTTTCAGCTAACATAAAACCACATAAATTCAACTAAATGAAATTAGTGATGGATGCATTTTATAACTAGTTTATTTTGAATGTCATACTGAATGTACAAGACTCAAAGCTAGCTATTCTATGGATAGTATAAAATAATATTATAGCTAAATTGGGCCACTAGTTAAATCTGATTCAAAAAAATTCACCTAAAATTATGGAGACAATGCTCTCTCTCATGATTCCTGCTGTTTCCCAGCAGGAATGGATATTGGATTCAGTGGCTTTTATTTGAAGATAGTGTCCATAGAAAGATAGAATTCCTTCTTTCTCCCTATATCATTTTTGAAAGTTTAATCTTTATATTTTACTTTTCCTTTCAAATTGTACTTAATATTTTGGCAGGATCTCAGCACTGGAATGGTAAGACGATACCAGACACTTAAGAAGTGACAAAGCAGTAGGGAGCAGCAAATATGGATGAACTCATTCCCGTTGGAAGCGCACGGCCTTGTTTTTGCAGTGTGGCTTCTCACCCCTCTATTCTACTGTCCATTCTGTTCAGTGAAGTTGTCACTTTAGCTCCATATATGCCAGCCAGGAAAATTGTCAGTGATTACCAAAAACAATTCTGTTTCTAATAGAGATCCAATTTTTAAAATCCCATCTACCTTTGCCAGGGGAATCCCATCAAATGTGTTAGGGGAAGACATATTTGAATAGTTATTTCCTAACAAATGTGGTCAGAATCCAAAAGAGCTAATTGAAAATCTGTGTAATATAAAAAGATGGGCAAGAGATAACATGTAATAAATACATTGAATGCATCAACTGATATTTAGGGTTAAAGGGTAGAATTTAGGACTCTTGGTTAACTTGTTGAAATTCATACTCGGGAGTTTTCTAAAACATCCCAAGTTTGGAGCTAAAATCATTGTGCCAAGCCAACATTCCTATCAATGATCAAAGAGAATAAGATTTTAAATACTTGGATAACCAAACAAGGGAGAAAAATATCTAAAAATCATAGGGCCAGAGATCTGTATTTAATTTCAAACTGTTTCTAGGGGCTTTGTGTCCCATAATAAAAGCAAAACTTTTAAAAATGAGGATCTGCAGGGGAAACTGAACAATTACTAGTGTTGTGATTTTATTCAAAAAATTAAAATAAAATAAAAACTCCCACACACTATAGTTGTACTGCAATTTGTTTTGTTTTGTTTTTTTTTTTTTACCAAGAAAAGGGGATTATCCAATCCAGATTTTGCACAGTGTTGGTTTCATATATCACATGAGCAATTTTAAATTATCGTCTCTGCATTTGAATAGAAAAGGAATAATTTAATAGTAAGCATTTGGGATTTGGAAATAATACTTGAAACATTCTGTTTTAACATTCAGTGTTTCAGTACAAACACTCAACACAATCAAACTTAAAGACTTGAATGATTGAAGTAGAAGATCAATGGCAAAGAGATGTTTCTTTTGTTTCTACCTCTATCTTACCGGCTTATAGATGCAACAGGAAAATCAATGAAGGACTTTTGTTTTCATTTAAAATGAACAAAGGATCCTTGAAATGTTACACTGTGGAGATTTAGGAAATGGGGAGGAGAGTGGAAGTTCCTTTCATTCTCTTCCCTCAATCTCTACTCCCATTTCACCCTCATCTAACAACTAGTCATTGTTTCCTCTTAATCAGGCTTCCAGTGTACCCTCTCATTGATTTTTCACAAATAAAGAATATTTAACCTGAAAAA
>PVIJ01003487.1:0-24629 GCA_004024925.1 Scalopus aquaticus
GGAACTAGAAGGGATCATGCTCAGCGAAATAAGCAAAAAAAAAAAAAAAAAAGAAAAATATCGAATGATTTCACTTATAGGAGGAATATAGGGGACCCAAAAGAGAGATCAGGAGGAGAAAATAGCACACAAAACAAAAACAAAAACCAGCAGGCAGCCATATATAAGAGACATTCTACAGGGGAAGGGGAGGAAGAGGGACCAAAACGGGAGAAAAGAGCACAAGGGACTTTGGTGATGGTTCGCAGGAGAATTGGTGGTGGGAAACCTACAGGGAATACACAATAATATAAAGGATATAAATTTAAAAAAAATTAAGAATTAAAAAAAAGAAGTGGGATGCTTCGGTTGGTGCCCCTGGAGGTCTTAGGTGGCTTAGCCAGCAGCCGGATCAGGGATACTGGAAGCTGGCTCAGGTGGGATTGGCTCACCTGAGCACCAGAGAAAAGGAAGAGACAGAGACTCAGGCAGTTTTATTAAGAAGTTTACCTGTAAAAATGAGCCAAAATAACTCCCCAAGCCTCATAGATGCTGTGACACACCTGTGTGCCAGTGGGGAAAGTGCAGCAGCTGAAAATGTGTTGTCAAGAAGGTTCTTGTGTATAACTAGGTCTTGAATTTCCGAGAACCGGAGACACCATCCCTCTTAATAGAAAAGAAGGGTCGGAGAAATGCTGCAGATTTAGGTTGGATAACATTTGTGTAGAAAACGACAGGACAAACACTTCAAACACACACAGGGTGTGTGTGTGTGAGCTTTTTCTGTCTTCTGAAAATTAAGTAGCGAAGGATCTTGAGGAACACAGAGAGAATAGGAATAGTTAATCTTCTAAGAAATAACTAAACAGATGTCCTTGTAACTTGCAGGTCCCTAAAGCTCTTTAATAACTAGACTCAGAATCGTGAGAGCTTAAATTTACCTCTCTCATGCCAGTGTGACAGAGATTAAAGTTTTCATTATTACAACTTACTCTTCATAACATTGGGGAGGTTAATTCAATTTATTAGTGATTTAAGGTTCCTGTCCAGAATTTCTTTTTTTTTTTTTCAGTGATTGTGCACTTAAAATGGTGATGTTAGACCAATATTGCTATGGAAGAATACATTCAGTCTGGTTCATCAGTAATAAGGAACCTTAAGGGTTATTGTCAAGAAAGTATGTAAATGGTCTCTTTTCTCATCTTGATTCTTTGTAAGCAAGTTTTCCCGGATATTCTGACTGGCTGCCTTATTATAGGCTTTGGGTAAAAAATCACAAGCTTTCTTCTTGGTGTATGTTAAATTTGGAGTGTCTACTTGGCATTCAAACTAAATGGTATGTGTCAACCTCACTATTTTTCTGCTTCCTACAGTTTTATCTAGCTCCAGGACACTGATTTTTGCTTCTTTTTTTCTTAGCATGTACATCTAGTGTTATTCAAATTCTTTATCATCTCTTCAATGGGCTTCTAATACCACCCAATTTTGGTGATATTTTCCAGCTACAGTCAAGCAGAATTAAAGACTTAGTAATTGATTGGACTTAGGGGAAGTGGAAGAGAGGGGAGTTGGAGGTGTTCTCTTTGAAAGACTGGGTAACAGAGGGGTGAAGAGGCATTCTGTTCACAGAGATGTGTAAGAATCAGTTTTCAGTGGGGAAGAAAAGAAGTCACTCTCAGCCTGTTAGATTTCAAGGTAGTGATGGTATAATGAGGTAGATATTGCATTAAACATTCAAAGTCCAGCTCAATGGTAATGAAATTACCCAGGAAACCTATCGAATGTGATAAACTTGAAGGTAAGTGTGTATTGGCACCACCAGGGAGAGCCTGGTCAGAACCAAATAAAACTGTTTTCTCTGAAAGACAAAGGCCACCAGCCTCCAGTAACAGGTTATTTCACAGACATTTCAATTCTAACATGATCGAGTTACATATCAAAAAGCTTGACATTGCCTCATAAACGTAAGTATATAAATTCCATATGACCCAGTTATCCCACTTCGAGTATTTATGCAAAAAATATAAAAACATCAATTCAAAGCGATATATGCACCCCTGTGTTTGTTACAACATCATTTACATTATTAGGAACTGGAAACGTCCTAAGTGCTCCACAGCGGATGAATGGATTAAGATGACATGCACATACACAATGGAATACTACTCAGCTCTAAAAAAGATGAAACCCTGCCATTTGCAACAACATGGATGGAACTAGAGAATAGAATGCTGAGTGAAAGAAGTGAGATGGAGACAAACACTGTGATTTCACTATTCTGTGATATATAGTGAAACCAAATGAATGAACTAAATAAAACGAAAGCAAACTTTTGGATTATTAGAGCAATTCCTGGCTGCCAGATGAGAATGGAGAAGAGGGCTGGATAAATTGCAGGCAGGAGAACAATGGTATGTAGAAGGCTAGAATTGGACTTGCGTAGTGAAATGCATGTTGATTTTTTAATGATACATACCTGAAACTTACATAATGTTATAATATAAAGCTACCTCAATAAAAATAATGATGGAAAAAAACTTAGAATCACAAGGAGAAAAAAGGGTTGACATGACTTTAGGAAAAAACAAATTAAAACCACACCTCGGTAGCCTCTCATGACAGTCACAATGACTGTTGTTAAGAAGACGAGTACAGATGCCAGCAAGGGTGTGGACAGAAGGGAATCCTGGTGCACCGTTGGTGGGGTTGTCAGCTGGCTCAGCCCCTGGGGACATAGTTTGGAGGATAATCAAAAAGTTAAAAATAGAGCTACCACATGATCCAGCAGTCCTGCTGCTGGGAATAGGTACAAAGAAAACGAAGACACTGACTGAAAAGATATTTGCCTTCCCGCGTTCACAGCAGCATTATTTACAGATGTGCTTCCTCTTTTATTTATTTATTTGTTTATTTTTTAAAGATTTATTTATTTATGTATACAAGCTGGGGTACAGGCCAGAGGCGTGGGGAGGCGAGAGGGTTCACCAGAGACAGCGGGGAGCAGAACAGGCAGATCGACGGAAATACACTGCTGAGGGGAGCAGCAGGCGAGACAGGAGAGGTCTGCTGCGCCATGTGGGAAGCTCCCTGGCTGGGCGTCGAACTCAGATCACTGCTGCCGACAGCCCCACAGCACAGCGCTTAACTGCTGTGCCACCAGCGAGGCCCTGCTTCCTCTTGTATTAAGACACAGAAACAACCTAAATGTCAGTCGATGGCTATAGAAGTTGGGGTATGGATCTATGTATAGCATACACTGATGCATATATAATGTATAACCGGGCACGCACACATGCACACATACACACAAACAGAGAAATATTGTTCAGGCATTAAAAAATATCAAAGGGGGCCTCCCTGGTGGCGCAGGGGTTAAGTCTCAGCACTATGAAGCTATCAGCAGCCACTGCAGCACAAGTTAAATGCCCATGCAGGGAACTTCCTACAGGGTGCTGCAGACCTCTCCTATCTCCCCGCTGCTCCCCTCAGCAGTATACTTCAGTAGATCTGCCTATTCTGCTCCCCACTCTGTCTCTGGTGAATCCTCTCATCACCCCACATCTCTGGCCTGCACCCCAGATTGTAGGCATAAATAAATAAATCTTTAAAAAAAATTATCAAAGGGAAGTCCTTCCATTTGCAAAGAATCGGATGGGCTGTGAAGGCATCCTGTTAAGTGAAATAAGTTAAAGAAAGACAAATACTATATACTATCACTTATAGGTGGAATCTTGAAAAGTCTGGAAAGAAAGGGCCAAATTTAACGATTTTTTGCTAATCTATTAGTATTTCTTTACCTGTAAGTACATCAGTAAATCCTGAATTTTTAAGTTATTTATTTATATATAGTTTACATCATTGTTCATTTCTGTACAACATTTGCTTTCTTCTCTAAGGGGTAGTCCCCGTAAATTTCTCACCACCAATTCACCCGTGCGCCATCACCACAGACTCTTGGGATCTTCTCTCCCCTGTTTTGATCCCTCTCCCTGCCTCTCCCCTGCAGAATGGCTCTGATTTATAGTTGCCTTTTTGTTTTGTTATTATTTTTCCCCTGATCCCTTATCTGGTTGCCCTATATTCCCTCTGCAAGTGAAACCATCTGATATTTCAGTCATGACTGAAAACAGCAGCTAATTCAAGATAGGATAGAAAATTAAGAAAAATGCCATTTAATGAGGAACTGCTAGTAGAATAAGTGGTAAACATTTAATACTGTATAGCAAAGTTCCTAAGTGAACAGCCTGCTATTTCTAAAGAGGGAATTATTGATACTACCAAAAAGGCAATTATTAAAAGTGTTGACATGCGCGAAGGGGAAGAAAATGATGGCCAGTGGCGGCTCTGGGTATCCCTGCTTTTCTGGAGCTCCCCTCCCTGAACCAGATGAGTGGGTGCAAAGGCCCTGAGAATGTCACCCTAGGGTCACAGGGTTTTAGTTCTCCAGATGCCTGGACAACCAGCCATCCAGACGAGAAAGCAGTCATGAATGTGCGTGATATTTTTATCATGAAATATACTCTTGCTTCTGCAAAATCAAAGACTGAAGTAATATTTCCCATGGCTTAGTCATTCACAGGATCTGAATAATTTTATTTTCAGAAATGAGCATTGATGAAACTACAATTTTTCATTTTCCTCTGATGGTCAGGTAAAGAAGGAAGATCTCTTCATGGAAATGACAGATGTACTTAAAATCTTCATTTTCCCTTGGACAATTAATGATCAATCCAAATATTGGAGTTCCAGAATAGGAAAAAATAATCCTTCATTTTCAACAATGGCTTAAAGATAGAGAATAATGTGGATAACCCAAACTATTCTGTTGGTTAATATTTAAATCCTCTAAACTTTGTGATTAGTCAGTTATTTTGTTATACCCTAAAATCAGTCGTGCTCAATAGCAATAAATAAAAGCAATCAATCCAATGAATGGGATATTTTCAGTCTAAATGAGAGACTTCCGGAAAATAAGCTAGGGACACAATTATTTCTTTACCAACTTTAAGTTTGTGCTTTGCTGTATCTGGAACATACATATTATAAAGCTTATGAGTATTAATGGTCTCATTTAGACATTTGATATGTTTACTGTGAGAGAGATCTTGCTGCATAAATCAATTTTTATATGAGACTGCTATAAAATGGTATATACTTTTTTTAAACATCTTGGTAGAAAGAAATTTGAAATTCAAATCACTAGCTGCTGAAGGAAGTTATTAAAAATGCATTAGGGTTGAAAATGTAGCCGTATATAATTGTCATAACAGATATTCAAAACAAATTTATCCTCAATGAAAACTGAACTAAAGCAATTTACATAGAATCAGCTAATAAATTTTCCTTAATTTTCTAAGCAGATGAAAAAGAAACGGTTTATAGAAATTTTAATAAAATAAATATGCATGCTGTCTGTAGGGAGGATAATATAAATAAAGTTTTTAGAAGGATGAATGAAGAGTGAAATCTCTGAGGTTCCAGTAATGACAACTGAAAAGCCAAAAATTATTGGCTAAATCTCTTACAACCAGACATAGAAACTTCACTTTATTCTATCTGTTTTACCTGTTTTGGAGTTGTCCGTATTTGGCCTGTGTAAAGCACCATCTGAGAGAGTTGGGGAAAGGATGAATCTGTCCTTAAGGAAAATGCCCACCTATGTATAGGGTGTCCTTAAAACTAGAAGCAAGGTTAAGTGTGGAGACGAGAGTTTGTACGGAGTGCGTTCGGTTGAATGTTTCCTGTCAAGAGTCCAGGACTGGATGTTTGGCTGAGCACAAAGCTGGTGTGAAGTGGGGCGTGTTTGAAGAATTGGTGTCCCTTGAAATGTTTGATGGAAGGTCCTAGAGTGATAGTCATTTATTCGGGTTAAGGCATCTCATTCATTCATTCAACTGCTGTAATCTCTTATTTTGAAGAGGTCTCTGTTTCTTGAACATCAATTCCCGTTGATATGCACCTCTGTTTCTGGTCAGCTACACATCAACTCATGGTCATTTATCGATTGCTTTACTCGTATTATCTGATGACAGTCGAGTCACACAGGGCAGCCTCAGAGCAGTGGATCAGTTGGTTTTATGTTTGGTGTAAAGAAGCAGGCAGTGTTTGAGGCATGGTAGACTTAAACTTGACCTTTGTGATATTTTGATCAGGTTCAGTTAAAATGTTACATCTAAGCTTTTTCCAATATGGGTGATACTCTGTGATTTATAGTTGCCACAGAAAATAGATGACTCAGCCGCCAGGATCTATGTTTATAAACTATGGCCCACAACATGTATCTGCTCACTGAGAAGGATGGAGCCGACGCTGGATCTGAGCTCGACTTTAGAACCTAAAGTAGTGTGATTAACATTATCCACTTTATTGTCTTTATTCCACTTTTTATAATTATCCATTTGTGTGTGTGCGCGTGCACACACGCAGGTGGCAGTCACCCATATCATCACTCTTATCAGAAAAAACAGTATGATTTGAACAAATCTTCTACTCATCTGTAAAATGCAAAAAAAAAATCATAATTCACAAAGTGGGATGATAACTGTCTATACCATAATATAAAGGAAAACCTCTATGGTTGTAGAAATCATTTCTGCCTCAGATTTTGCATCTTTGAAACCAGGAAATAATTCAAACCAACTTCAGAAAATCATTGAGACCAATTAAGTAGTAATAATAAAGTAAGATGTTAAAGTAACTTGTAGTCTTAAACAAGTCATTTTCTGTGGTAAATCAGCCAGTAATTTGAGAAGGAATCTCAGTAGCACAACGCTGATAAGACATTACTTTCAACATTTCCAAAGCCTTTTTTAATGTAAGTGATTTAAATTTGATGCCTTTCATTATTTCAGTATACCATGGAAGCATTTTTGGTTTTTAAAAAAAACTATCATTTTTACCCATTAAGAAAGTCTGCCTGATGGTGCAGTATCTAGCAGAGGCAGTAGGAGAAACATTGATTTTATAATGTTCACTGAAGATAAATTGTTTTTCTGCCATTAATGGAAAGTTCTCTCTGATACCACCAATAATGAATGCATGCTCATGTACAAGTTACAATTTGAAAAATTTCTCAGTGAGAATTTGTTCTTGAATACTTTGTAACTCACCGTTAACATCTATCTAGCAATTTTGTTCCAGGAATAATAATGTTATTTCATATTTATTGGAAATCTACAATAGCTTAATGCTTTTATTGAGGTAACATTGATGCACAATGTTGCTTGTGATTGAGAGATTGAGGGTCTCACCCTTCAGATGCTGTCAACACCCGGCACCCATCACCAAAGCTCCCAGAGTCCTCCACGCAGCCCACGGGACCCCCAATTTACTCACCTTTCCCCCTCCCCTCCTGGGGCTCTCACATACACACTCAGATTTCCAGGGTTTGTGACCCGTTTGGTTTTATCTGACTCTTTGTTTTGATTCTCTGTAGTCCACATAGGAGTGGACAAATACCCATCAGTATTTGTCTTTGCCTTCTAATTTCTTAGCATCATCCCCTCCAGGCTGGGTTTTGAGTCCCTGATTTTCTCTTCCATACCCAGCTGGAGAAAATCCTCTGGTTTTAAAAAACTCCTGTACCTAGCCAAGAGCCCCTCTGTGTGTGTGTGTGTGTGTGTGTGTGTGTGTGTGTGTGTGTGTGTGTGTGTGTGTGTGTGTGTGTTTGTCTGGTGTGTCTTTCTATCTGTCTATCTCTCTAACAGGAACTCTGCCAGGGGGACATCTGACAATTTCACCTCCACTATTATCCATTTGACAACCTTGAGCCATTGGTTGGTGCTTCAGTCACTGCAAACATTGACTAATTATATTATTTGGTGGGTGATAGCATCATCCGTTTCTATAGTACTTGATTCAGCTATTTTATTCTCCTTCCTTAATCCCATCCATCTCTCCTTCTCCATAGATAATCACTATCATGGGTTTGCTGGGAAACTATAGTTCTTAGAAATGTGTACTGTTGATTTTTTGAACATGTACTGCATTGCTAATTCACTTAAGTACTACTGTATTGAAACTCCTTGTGTTTCTTATATTTACCCAGCCTGCATGATGACGTTTAGATTGATTTGCATTCCCATGTCCATTTCGCTGTTTGCTTCTGTGTTTTTTTTCCAAAGGTTTATTTATTTATGCATACAAGCTGGGGTGTAGGCCAGAGGTGTGGGGTGGTGAGAGTGAACCAGAGACAGAGTGGGGAGCAGAACAGGCGGATTGACTGAAGTACACTGCTGAGGGGAGCAGCGGGCGAGACAGGAAAGGTCTGCAGCGCCATGTGGGAATCTCCCTGACTGGGTGTCAAACTCTTGCTGCAGTGGCTGGAGATAGCTTCATAGTGCTGCACTTAACCTGTTGCATCCCCAGGGAGGCCCCTGCTTCTGTGTTTTACCTGGTAGTTTGCAGTCACTATATTTGGATTTACATTCACCTAATCATAAGCACTTTGCTAGCCACTTCTCAGCCCCTCCAACGTTCTGTAATTAAGATTTTTGCGCTGTGTTTTTATGACCCAATGTGGACAATTTCTGCCATATATGAAAAAGAGAGATTGTTCCTTTAGGATATGGGACTATTTAATTTAAAGATGCAACACTACCAGTTCATTTTCCAGAATGACAGGTCCAGCCCACACTTGACTAGGGAGTGGGGGACACTCCACATTCTCCCCTTCTCCTTACTTCTCATTGTTCCTTAGCTTTTCCAGATCTGGCTCAGGAGTGTAAAGTAATATTCCATTGTGTTTTAACATGCATTTTTTATTTCCAATGCACTTGAGAAATTCTTTCTATACATGTTTGCTTGACGCAACCACTTCTCTATATCCCCATTATGGAGTTTTGTACTTTTCTTAGTGTTTTCGGAGGTTCCCTTTGCCTATTCTAAATACTTGTCTTACTTAAATTTCAGACTTCATGATAATTTCTCTCCTCTACCATCTGTCTGTCAGCTTAACACACCCAAACTGATCAGGAATTGGGCATCAGTACCTTCTGTTGGAAATACTTCCCCACCCCACACATCACAAAGGTGTTATTCTACATTTGATTCAATTACCATTAGAGTTTAGCCTTTAGTATGTTTTGCTTTTTATCTGTCTAGGGGTCAGATTTGTATACAAGGTTAGGAATTCCAGTATTTCTTATACCCAGGGAGTCAGTTTTCATAAATTCATTTGTTAAAACTTCTGTCATTTCAAATATCGTAGCAGACATTTCACACACACACAACACACACACACTCTTCACTGAGTTCTCTTTTCCATAGTGTCTACTTGTGTTTGTTCTTGCACAACTACTTGCTTTCACACTGTGTTGCTACATCTGATCTGTAGAGCAATTGTTCTCCAGATTCAGTTGTTTTCTAAAGTGACCTGAACAGTTGATTTAAAAACATGAAATGAAAAGGGATCAAAACAGAGGAGAGAAGAGCACAAGGGACTATGGTGATGGTGGTGGGAATTTTATGGGAATTTATACACACACACACTGGAATAATAATAATAAAAAAAGATGAGATAGCCTCTTTCTACTCAGACTCTCTATTATGGTTTAAATCATTCTCCAGTGAAATCCTTGGATTCTTTGTAGTTATTCTTGTGATGAGTGTAGATATTGTTTTTATTTTATAATTAATAATTGCAGGTGTAGAGAAATACTATTGATTTTTTTTGTCTTGATTGCGTTTAACAATATTGACAAAAACTTTCTGTGCCTCTAATAGCTTGTTTTAACTTTGTTAGAGTTTCTGTGTTTGTGAGCCTATTACCTACAATATTGATGGTTTTTTCTCTTCCCGTCTTGTTTTTTGTTTCTTCTTCTTCAGCACCTGTGTCATAGTGTGGCACCAATACAGAGATTCCCTGACGCGTTTCCACTCGTAAATAAAAAGTGCCTAATGATGGTCCATGAAGTAAAATAAGCTTTGGTATGGAATCATCATTGTAAAGAAAATTACTCTTTTTTTTTTTTATTGAGGTTGACAACACTGTATGAGATTTAGAGGGGTAGGTTCATATCTCTTCAGTTCACACAACACTCACCAGCAAGGTCCCCCAGATCCTCCACCAGAACCATTGTGGCCCCTCCCCTCGGTGTTCTCTACCCTCCCCCACTGGTAGTCTTGTTCTGTAGTCACATGATAAGTAACATGTCATTGTTATCGGTTTGGTTTTACCTGACCCTTTTTTTGTTTTGTTTTGCTATATTCCACAGATGAGTGAAACTGTCTAGTATTTGCCTTTCTTCTTCTGACTTATTTCGTTAAGGATTATCCACTCCAGTTCCATCCATGTTGTTGCAAATGGCAAGAGGTCATCTTTTTTATAGCTGAGTAGTATTCCAGTGTGTCCATATATGTCACATCTTCCTAATCCAATCCTCTGTCCTCTGGCGCTTATTTTGTTTCTATAACTTGGTTATTGTAAATAGTGCTGCAGTGAACATAGGAGTGCAAATACCCCTTCAAGTTATTTTCTATTCTTGATATTTTAGAAGATTTTTCTCACAAGAGGTTTTGAGTTTATCAGTGATGTTATTTGTTTGATCTGCTAAGGCCATCATGATTTTCTCTTGTACAGTATCAATTTTGAGAAATATATTCAGAAACTGACTAATTTTAACTATACTTTTACCCCTGGGGGTAGAGGGGAACCGAATTTGTGTGATAGTAAGTTTTTTCATTAATAAGTAAAGTGCAGCCATTGAATATTTTGTGGTTTTCATTTCTTATTTTGGAGTCAATATTTGACAAGACAGAAATCTCAGTAGGTTTTGCTTAATTATGGAAAGTCTAGAAATGAGCATTTGGGAGGTGAGTGTTTTGTTTTGTTCATGTTTTCTATTTTTTTCCTGTCATGAATTTAGACATTTTGTATTTTTTTGGATACGTATAATTGTCATTTATTTTTTAAATTTAAATATATTCAGTTGTTTTCAAGCTTCCTAGTCATCATTAGATTTTTTGTTTGTTTCTTCAGCTTTTCCTTTTACATTCTGTTTGATTTTCAACTTCCTTCTTTTTCCTTATCTAACTTTCCAGAAGCATTTTATTAATCCTTTCAAATGAAGCTTGTGGCTTTGTTAAACTTAACATCTTTTTCTTCATTTTATTGATTCTTTCCTTATCTTTATTATGCCTTTATTTCTGGAGATGCTTTAAATTTGTTTTTTTCCCCTTAACCTCATCAATTAAATGCCTGAGTTCTTTGTTTTCAATCTCTTTTGTTCATGACATTTTTTTAAAACATTTTTTTATTTATGCATACAATCTAGCTATAGACTAGAGGCGTAGGATGGTGAGAGGGTTCGCCAGAGACAGAGTGGGGAGCAGAACAGGCAGATCGATGGAAACACGCTGCTGAGGGGAGCAGCGGGCAAGGCAGGAGAGGTCTGCCACGCCATGTGGGAATCTCCCTGGCCGGGCATCGAACTTGTGTCACCACTGCTGACAGCTCCACAGCGCAGCGCTTAACTGCTGCGCCACCAAGGAGGCCAATGAAACATTTTTAAAGCCGTATTTTATACCCTACTTTATCAGTGTTTCTCAAACAACATATACTATGTCATTTCCATGAAGCTGTATTTTTGTGACTTAGAGTTTCCTTCTTAACTCACATGTTCTTGGCAGTATGTAATTCACTTCTTCTATATATGGAATATTTACTTACCCATTTGGTAGAACATTTTAATCGTATTATGGATATAGTATAGAAGGTAATTTATGTACTGTGAGTCTTTGTAATTTATTAAGACTTTCTATCCCCTCATACCTGTTCAGTTTTCATAAATAATCCAAATGGCTAGAAAACAAGGGTCTTTGGGTTTGGTGCTGATTGCAGAGTGCTGTATAGCTCTGCATCTGTAATGTAAGCAAATTAACCCTGTCGCTTCTGCTTGGCAGAACTTCTGATCTTGGCCGGTGAGAGTGCAGACATATTATTTAACATTCCTGGGAATTGTCAGACAATTTTGTCATCTGCGATTGGACTGTAATGTGTCCTCTTCTTCCACCGAGTTATGTCATTTACTGGGAAAGTGAATGAGCTTCCAGAGTCATTAGGCTGGGCGTGGGGCTGTATCCATGGATCCCGCTGAGAACCACGTAGGTGCCTTTCCGTGCAAACACACTGCATGGCCTGGGCAGGCCCGCAGTGTCCCTCTGCCTTTTCTCGTCTCAAGCAGGCACCGGGCGGCAGCACCCGAGGGTGAGGTGCCTGCATGCTGCAGTGCTGTTTTCCAGCAAAAGCCTGAGGATGGTGTCATTTTCCCTGATGCCAGCAGGCTCTATCTCCTCCCTAGACCCCGTCTTCTCTCGTAATGACTCCAGCAATCCCGAGCCAGTCCGCCAGACGTGTCAGACAGCACCCCGCTTATGTCGCCAGCAGGTCTGTGCCTATGTTTCGATCTGGATGTGTCAGCAACGAGTGGAGCCCCCAAAAGCACAGTTAGTGTAATGAGTTATTTAAATATTAGCCAAGACTGCCCTGCTTCTAGTGAAGACTACCAATAAGTCTATGATTACAGACCATAGACGTTTTCAAAAGAGGTGATCCATCCACGTGAAGGTGGGATGGGGAGACTCTGAGTTCTATGTGCAGACACGAGTGGGTCACACTAACAGGCTTCTCCAAGCTTCTTTGGCCATCTCAGGCTGATGACAGGTCCCCCATGGTGCTGCTTCTCTGTCCCTGTTGATGCGCCCGAACTAGTGAAGGCAAGATTTCATCGTCCATCTAGACAATAAGAAGGTCAAGGAAGGGGACAGAACCAAAGCACTTGGGGCTTTCAGAAACCTCATCGGGCTCTGTTAGTTGCCTCTCTGGCCACGGAGTCCTTGCAAGAAGAAGAGGTACCGAGCCCCGAGTGGGGAGCTCAGCAGGTTAGTATCAGGTCAGCCTTGTTGAGCCCCATCGCACGTCAGCACCTCAGTTACCCAGACAGGCTGCTGGCTGGTGGCCTGATCACTGCACTTGCTTGAGTCTCCTCCACCTCCCACACCGCTGTCTGTTGACTGGAGGCGCACCTCAGGGTGCCACGGTAAGCCTGGCAGATGGCATTCATCAAAACAAAAGGGAGAAGCATGTTCATGCATGTAGGAGGCTTGAGACAAATGCAGATGTATCCCTTGCTTTGTAAGAGATTAATACCCTGTTAGAGCGTGGGGCTATGAACAAAACATTCGTCATTTTCTTTCTGTCATGTTCTTTCATTGGAGACCGCTCACTTTACATACCACAGATTGGCTCGCTTATCTACAGATAATTTTGTGCAATTGTGTTGGTTTCCTTGGACTGGCCTAACAAAGCTTCACACACTTGGGGACTTAAAATCACACACCTGTATTCTCACTCAGTTCTGGAGGCCCGGGATTGGAAACCAGGTGTAAGCAGGCCCCGTCCCTACCAGGCCTCTTCTAGCTCTCTTGCAAAGACTTTGTCCCAAATATGGTCACATCACAGGTTTGGGGGGTGGACTTGGACATATTTTGGGGGGCCAGTATTGAACCCATTGCAGTAATTAATAGATTTCATTTTCCACATCTGCTCAGTAACGCCACAGGAACTCCGTCGTCCTGCTGAATTGGGTAGGAAAGCTGGTTCTCTAAGACGGGGCTGCAGTTGACTGTGCTGTCTTGTGCTTTCTTGGTGGTAGAGTTAGTGAAACATGGTATTAGACACTAAATATACACCTGATGGGGTAGGGGGGGATTGACGGGGGAGAGGGAAGGAGGAGAATGGAAGAGAGAAAATACATGCCTGGATTTCCTCTTTTAGCACATCTTTTTTCCTATGTACTAATTTTCTGCAAATGTTACACCTGAAAATAGACCTACTGTTTTATAGTAGACAATCTCAAAATAATTTAGGTGTACTAAGGTAATGCGTTTTCCTGGGATCCCGTCCATCATCCTTACAATTTGAGTGTCGTTTGTAGGTGAATTCTCTTCCCTGTAATAATTTCTTGATTAACCTTTATTTGCCATTAATAAGTCTCATGACTTGCAGAGAAATAGCTTTTGCATAAATCGGTGGAAAGAGCTGTGGAAAGGCGCGGGCTGAATGTGGTACTCACAGCTGCTGCCTTGTGCTGGCCACTCGAGAGGGCTGTCATTTCCCACTGGGGAAGTGAGAAGTGCTCAGTTCTGTGTTTACACGATCAGTCCCAGTGCTTTGGATTGCAAGGAACCAAAACCCCAACTCAGCTTACAGAAGAGCATTTTTATGTACGGCAGCTTGTCGAAAGAGAAACCGCATTCAAGGTGGATGATTCAGGAACTCTTGCTCTAGAATGAAAATTAAGCGCCTGGGTCTTTTTTGCCAGCTCCCACAGCCTCCAATAGCATTTTCTGGGGTCTCCCTGGTGTTGCAAGGAGTTAAGTCTCAGCACTATGAAGCTATTGGGAGCCACTGCAGCACGAGTTCAATCCCCAGCCAGGGAGCTGACCCACAGGGCACAGCAGACCTCTCCTGTCTCCCCGCTGCTCCCCTCAGCAGTGTATTTCAGTAGATCCGCCTGTTCTGCTTCCCACTCTATCTCTGGTGAATTCTCTCACACACACCCCACCTCTGGCCTACACCCCAGCTCTTGCATGCATAAATAAATAGATCTTTTTTAAAAAAAAAAGCTAGAATTTTCTTCTAGAATGATTGCTCTAGCATTTCTGATTTAGGACCTCAACACAGGACAAAATCCACTGGAGAAGGCTGCTTTAATCCTGAGCTGCCTTAGGTGCAGAAAACACTGGGCAGAAGCTGCCAGGAGACTTCTAGTCCCATCTCACTGGCCAGGTGTTAGCCCCTTCCCCACTGTAACCTCATCAAGAAGGTGGTTCGCCTGTGAATAACAGACTCTGCCTGATGCTGGAGTGAGCAGTTGCCACCAGGCACTTGGGCTACATGATCTAGGGGCTGATAATGGAATTAAATCAGGTTCTGGCCAGAACAAAGGGGCTGGCAAGTTACTGTTATCAGTAATCCGTGTGCTACTGTGATTTTATCCACAGTTATTCTCTTCTAGATGATGCATTTTATAGTGTGATTTGAGAGCCCTTGAAACTCTCAAAGACATGAAAGACTAAGCTTGTAACTACTGGTAATGACAGAGAGTGAAAGGGGATGACTGTGTCAGTGCGCATGTCACAAAAGCTTTAAGAATGAATTATGTTGATTTTTGGATGGTGCACGTTTTTATTTTTCAGCAACAGAAGGCAAATGTTTATGCAAATATTACCATCAAAATATTGATGCACACAGTGGAAAGGGTAATACCAATGTTGAAATTATTATTATGACAGGCTAAGACTCATGCAGAGATAGATTGACATGTACTCATTGTAATAATAAAAATATTCATTAAACTTCCCATCTTCTTAGTGGAAAATCAATATCCTCTATCCTAATAAAGTGAAGGAATTTCATTAAACTCATTCCTAAAATGTACCATATTATCCCCCAAAATAAGAACTCTGACTTAATTAAAACAGTCAGAGAAGATATTAAAATACCAGGATTAATAAGAATTATTAGTAGGATTAATAAGAAGAGTGAAAGTATGTTCTAATACATTGTAATCTACTTGAAAAAAAATCTGAAAGTTAATTTTCTTTCACTTTTCCAAATGTAATTGGGTTTAAAGAAAGAAATTGAGCACTTAACAGGTGGGTCTCTAATCTCATTTGTCATGACAGTAAACTGAAAACAAATGCAGTTTTATACCAGTGACTAAGATCTGCGTGGAGTTTAATTTGCACATTTAGGCGAAGGGGAAAGATACATAACATAAATAGGATGATAATCCTTAAATGGTATCATCAGTCTTAATTTGTTTACACACAGTGTTGCTCACTATGCAAATAAATCCCCCTGAACATCTTATTGCAACTGGAGACGGGACCGCAGGCCCGTCAGCCCATCTCAGCCCCTCAGGCCAGTGCTGGGAGTTAAGTCAGCGTGGACCCAGCAAAGGCTGGCCGGCCTTTTCCATCCTCCAGTGAAACCACGTGTCTCTCCCTGATGTCTGACTCCCTGTTTCTTATCCCCCCTGGCAGAAGATGCAGCCCAGAAAGCTGGATACTGGCCTTGTCGTATGTCCTCATGAGATGTGACAGAAAGAACTACGTGACAGGTGCAGCCTGAGCTACACTGTGAAAAGCACATAATCATAATGAAAAGTGAAAGTCCTGTTACTTAAAGAATTAAGAAGTGGGCCACCCTGGTGATGCAGGGGTTAAGTCTCACCCTGTCAGGCTGTTGCCAGCCACTGCAGCACTAGTTCGATCCCCGGCCAGGGAGCTGACCCACATGGTGCAGCAGACCTCTCCTGTCTCGCCTGCTGCTCCCTTCAGCAGTGTATGTCAGTAGATCTACCTCTTCTGCTCCCCACTCTGTCTCTGGTGAATCTTCTCACCCCACACCTCTGGTCCACTCCCCCCAGTTCTCATATGCATAAATAAATCTTTAAAAAAATTCAGAAGTGAATGGCATGAACTAATGAAACGATCTTTCACTTACTGAGTCCAGGACAAGTACAAGCCAGGTTTCAGGACGAGTCAGGAAGCCATCTGAACTCAGATAAAAATGTCAGTGTCTTGAGAAAAGCAACCTCCACCCACCCACACCCAGAACAAGCTCCCCAATTGCTGTACTTGCTGCAATTAACTTTCCCCTTTATAATGTAGGACGCCACTGAGGAGGGGTGAGTGAGGGTGAAGGAGGGGTGAAGGGGGCCAGGGTGGGGTTGCCAGATGTAGCAAATGAAAGTACAGGGCACCTGACTACCTTTGAATGTTGCATGAATAAATACTGTTTTGTGTAAAAGAAGAATAGTTCCAAAGGTAGAGAAGCTCCTTAAAATACCTACTGATGAGATTTTTGTGACCTTTATGACCTAGTGTAACACCTGAACTTCCTACCCCAACATCTGGGAGCAGGATGCAGCCCTTCCCGAGAGCACTGCTTCCCTGCAGCCCGCAGTGGAGGGCACCAAGGTCTCGCCCCGCTGAGCAGCGACAATGGGATCTGCTCTATTCTGGAAGCCTCTCTTACAATGTCTGCTTGAAGAGGCTGTGTGCATTTCTAGATGTAAATTTTACAGAAGAGCAAGCACTTTGTTTGAGCTACATCGTTTGTCGGGTTGCCCGAGGCCCTGGAGTAGACAATCCCCAGCGCTGGCTGCGTTTTGCTAGGTTATCCATTAGCTTGTTTTGATTTTTGCTCTGAGAGGGCAAAGAAAAGACGGAATCTGCACTCTCTGTTCTAATACTCTTTTATGTTTGTAAATAAAATCTTTGGGAAAGGTCCTTGAGAAGAAGAACCAATGGTTTCATGATATTGTGGGGTGCAACTGGACTTTTTATATAACGTACCTCGTATAGTGGCACTTTTATACTCCCTAGATGGAGACAACCTACACACATTTTTTAGCAATGCATAGCCTTCTTTGTTTTTAAACTCTCCTTCATTTTGGTAAAATTCTTTGCTCAGTTCAAATGAATGGCATTCTAAAATAATCTTTTCAAAGATCGCTTCCATTTGCTATGTTAAAATAAGTTGGCTTGCGTATTACTAGAGTCAATTATCAAATCATTTAAAAAATTAAGAGTTTAACTTTACTTCAGAATGCGACTTAATGTACTTAAAATATAATAAGTGAATCACTGTTTCAAAAAAAAAGCAGTGTGATTTTCTCACTGAGGTATTAACCCTCAGAGACGTAAGATACTGGTGTCTAGCTTTCCTTCACGGAAGAGCAAATGAGTATTTTCAGACAGACAGGCAAGCAGACAGACAAAGACAGACAGGAACAAAAACAGAATATTTATGGTTATCTATAAAAGACATTATGAATGCATATTTTTTTTATTTTTAACTTATTTAGAGAGCAATTATATTAAACAAACTATGCAATGTAGTACCGGACCTACCACATACAGAATTCTCATGTGTTCCCCAGTAAGAGCACCAAGGAAGGGAGTGGTTATAAACCTGGACTATGACAGCTACTTGATATCTAACCTGAATCTACAGGAACAAATGAATAGATGTAGAAATGATCAAGAAGGTGTTTAATTTGAAAAATAAAATTTTAATTGCTCCCTTTTCCCCTGAGTTTCTGGAAAAGACATAACACTGTATGAATCAATAATTATAATTTTGGATTTTTACATTTATAGGTATAATGTGTATCAATAATCTCACCCCAAAAAGGCATAGGGAAGCTATACCTTTTTATATCTCACTGGAATTAATTTAGTGTCAGACTGAACTTGCTTCTGGCAAGCCGACGTATGTGGAGACCGCAGGACAAGCTCTTGGGGTGTGCTCGAGCCCTGTGGTCTGAGGCAGTTGTGTTCTGTGCATTTGGGGGAGGCTGGATTCGGGGAGATGGGTCTATGCCCCCTAGGAGACAGACATTCCTTGTTGGGTTGTGGTGTCTGCTCACAGCACTTCAGCAGTTGTTTAGAGACATCTGACTTCGTGTACATTGTTGATTTGCTGCCATTGCAGTCACTGGAATAGCTCTGTTTTAAGAATGACCTCTTGTTGCAACCTCCTTGGAAAAACAGACCAGTAGATTTAACATTCCACACCTTTCTTCATATGCACATTTCTGAAAACTACCAAAAAAAGTGCCTCGGCTGTTGAATTTGGGTTTACAGATACATTTTTGCAAGTGGATGAATTTACAAATGGGGAAGTAATGAATAATAAGGAGCAGCTCTGACTCAGAAAGTCCCCGCTGAGTTGGGAGACTCCCTTTGACAAGTGTCATTTAACAGCTCTTCTGAGTCACCAACTAATGCACCTGCCCACGCTCTTTCAAACCCTGCATAACTTTGCTTGTCCTTCTTGCCTGGAATGTTTAAATTTTTGTGTTTTATGATGACTCTGTCTGATTCATCTAATGTAATGTAGGATATTGATATATAGGTGCATGATCTATCTTCTCCACTTAAAATGTTAAAAATAACAAAGTGTGATATTCTTATAATACATCAATATAACCGTGTGTGTGTATGTTCACATATGTGTACATGTATATGTTATGTGTGTACAGATAGATTATGTAGTCATCAAAGTTGGCATTTAGTATTTATTTAGTTCTTGTCCTTATCAGAATACCAAGCCGCACAATAGTTCTGAAAAGTATTAATGAAAATTCTGCATTTGGGGAGGTGACATTAAAACATAAACGAGCTTGCTTTTAGTATTTGAGATATTTCAAACGATCCATCTAGTTATTCTTTTCTTAAAATCAACATCTTTCTCAGTATCCATTGTAAAATTGATTTAAGTTTATATTGTAAGGTTTAGAATGTTTGTCTATATTCTTGTAGGATTTTATAGAAAAGGCATGTGAATGAGGGAATGGGGTAGCTGTTATCTTAGTTAATTCTGTCAGCTTCTGTTAACAATATCGATCCAAAAATAAGAAACCTTTTCTATTAGAAGAAACAAATTTAGCATCTTGAAAAGTGAGCTTAAAAAATAAACTCTTAGGGCGTTATTGTTGCCATGTCATGTTTGCAGAAAAGTCCAGGAAATGTGTCCATTTCTGTGAACTGTGGAGAGAAATGAGGTGTAACCTGTGTAGCAGAAATGGCCCCCACAAAGAGCTGGCAACTGAAACACACACTTTATTAAAATGATTAGGGCCTCCCTGGTGGCGCAGCAATTGAGCGCTGTGCTGTGGAGCTGTCGGCAGCACACGATGCGAGTTCGATGCCCAGCCGAGGAGAATCCCACATGGTGCAGCAGACCTCTCCTGCCTTGCCTGCTGCTCCCCTCAGCAGTGTGTTTCTGATCTGCCTGTTCTGCTCCCCACTCTGTCTCTGGTGAACCCTCTCACCGCCCCACGCCTCTGGCCTGTGCCCCAGCTTGTGTGTGTAAATCAATAAATCTTTAAAAAAAAAAAAAAAGATTCCTTGCCGGGTGACTAAAAAGTGTTAACAGGGCCCATGGGTCATGGATGGGCCTTGCGGAGAGAAGGGGTGAGGGAAGAGGACAGACTGCCTTGGAGATGTGCCCATGTTTCTGGGAAGCGGATGCTTCCGTGAAATGACCCCAAAATTTTAGAGTCATTTTGTCAGCCAATAGACAGGTGTCAGCTGTGTCATGTGGGGATCCCAACCAAGAACTTCCGTGATGAGTGGGAGTTCGGTGACAGTTGAGATATTAAATCTAATAAATCTTTAACCAAACATATCGAGACTCTTCTGTGGGTCCTGTCTGCTGTTGTTTGCAGAAGATAGAATGTTAATTAAAAACTGGGGCCTGACTATTTTCATAGAGTCATTCTACTACTCCATCACTTTTAGACTCTGTTTGAAAATTCTACAGTTTCCTCTATGGCCAAAATTTAGGGTAGAACAGAAGACATATTGTTCTGGTCGGTCTTGTTTTGGGCCACAGCTAATAAGACAGGAGCACAAATACCTATGGAAAGTGACTTGAGACTGCTAGCGGACCCTTTTGTTTAAGCATCCTGGGATAGGATGTATAATCTGCACCCAGTGAAAGATATTTTTCTTTCCAGGTAACTGAACTGCACAACATCAAGAATATAACTAGGCTGCCTCGGGAGACAAAGAAGCACGCGGTGGCGATTATCTTCCATGACGAGACGTCAAAGACATTTGCCTGTGAGTCAGGTAAGCAATTATGGGCCCGTCTAGAGCTGGAGGAAATTGAGCTGCTTCCGAGACAATGGCCCAGATGGATTAAGATGCAGCACTGAATGGGATGCGCATTGTGATGAGATGTGCTGCAGAGGACTTGTGTTAGATGCTGATTCCTAAGGATGTTTGGGGTGCTTGTTTATTATCTGTCTGTGTCTGGAGTTTGCTCCCAGGTGGTCTGAGAACTCTTGAGTTTCCCATTCAAAATGAAACAAACAATGCAGGGGGGTGGCTTTAGGGCAAGCAGTGGCCTCAGTCCGGCTCTTGGAGTGCAGCTGGGGGCACTGGCTTGGCGGTAATGCCTGCCACGCAGAGGCACCTCGGCACAGCCCAAGTTCCCTGCACATTTCAAACCAGAACTTTGAGCAATGGTTGCTTTCATGGATTCTCAGTCCTACAAGTAAGTACATTTCAGATTGCATTTTCGCATCTCAGGCCATAAAGCACTCTGACATTATTGAGACACAAGCAGTTTATCGTTTGAGCTTGCAGTGGTTTTCATTTTGGAATCCCTGCGCTAGGTCATTTATTAGTGGGCTTATTATAGCTTTTAAAGATTTTGCTCAATGAAATGGTGCATTCATTTTATAATGGATGGAAGCAAAAACTACTGAGAGTTTGAAAGATGGGGATGTAGCATAATGGTTACGTCTTTCAGAGGAGTTTTATTGAGTATTTTTAAATAGGACTTTGACCAAGGCAGAAATTGGAAGGGTTCTATATTTCCTGGTTCATGTAAGATTTTTGAATAATGAAGGGCTCTTTATTAAAGGAAAAAGGACTTCATTTCCAAGAGAATAATTTTCTAATGGTGCGGTTGAAGCTGGATCCAAATGTAAAAATAGAAGAATGTTTTTGTTTAAATTCTAGCAGAAAGTTTTCAACTAATTTCAATCATGATTTATTTGAAAGTATTATTTTTTTTAAATCACTTTCCAAGCATTAATATAATAGGCTGTTTGAAGCTGCTAGAAAACATGTTTAAGAAACCATGGAGCTCAAGGTGATAATGCTGGGCAAAATAGTCAGAGGGAGAATGACAAATACTGGCTGGTCCCACTTCTATAAAAGAGAGAAACAAACAAAGGGTCAGATAAAACTAAACCAATAAAAACCCTAGAAATCTGACTGTAGATCTGGGGCCATCAGAGGACCAGGGGAAGGTGGCAGTGAAGTGGACATTGTCATCCTGACCTGCTGATTAGACTGACATGATGGATGCTGAAAATTTCAACTGATAAACGTTCCCAAGGCCACACGCCAGATTCATGCATCCCAGCTGACTGTACCCCTGCTTTAGGCTGGTAAATACCCTGTTAACCAGTTGCTCGGGGCCAGACATTGGAGAAAGGTCTCCTCTAAGCCCGCCAGCATCAATAAAGACCTTCCCTTCTCCATCTGAGTGATGCCTGCTTCCCTGACAGAATTCTGCAGCAGCAGGTGAACAAAATGGAGAGGGTGTGCGGTGGACTGCAGTACTGGCGTAAGGCCCCCCAGTGGTGGGTGTGGTGTGGGAATGCTGAAGGCTGTGGCCCTGCCCCTCTAACTGGTATACAGAGCTGTAAACCTATGTTACCCCAATCAAAATAGAAACAATGTCACAATTTTTAAAGCATTTTTACTTCCTGCCTTATGCTGATGGGCAGACGAAAAGAAAGTTCTTGGACTTTGATGAGTTCTTGAAACTCATCAATAAAGAATTTGAAACCTTTTTCTTGCAAACTATAGTTTTTAAATATATGCTGGAGTCCATACCTGTTGATAAAATGGCAAATTTAAATGAAAAATAGGACTCAAGCTGCAGAGCCGTCAGGGATATGACAGTTAAAATAGCAATGAGATCAAAGCTGAGATGAAAAGAAACTTGCATTAACTTCTAACAAAAACACGGGTACAAGTGTATTCTTGGGATGGGTACTGGGAATGTGAATTGTTTCAATTATATTCTTTCAAGAAAATTGGCAACTGCTGTTCAGTGCTCTCAATACCCTTGACTGGGTGAGCCTCTGTGGGGACATATCTCTTAAAAGCATAAGCACCAAAACCTGAGCATGTAGGTTTAAACACATTATGTGCAATGACAACAAAATTGGAATTAAATGAATGCCTACCAAGAAGATAGTGGAACAAATTATGGTATATCCTTATCTTGAAGTATTATGCTTTCACGTGAGAGAATTCTAATTCAGCTGATTCACTTAAAGACATGTCTGTGACTTTTAGTTCTTCAGACAAAGCAACTGGTAGAGAAGTACCTACTGAGTTATCACATTTCGTAGAAGAAGCAACCCAAGAGAGTGTGTGTGTTTTAACATGTATAGTTGGGTTGAAGGGAGGTGGTAATGAGGTGTGGAGAACGAAGATGGGGAGACAAGGAGGGGAAGGAAGTGAAAAAGGAAAAGTGGGCCTCCCTGGTGGCGCAGGGGTTAAATCTCAGCACTGTGAAGCTATCCGCAGCCACTGCAGCACGAGTTCGATCCCCGGCCAGGGAGCTTCCCACATGGCGCAGCAGACCTCTCCTGTCTTGCCCTCTGCTCCCCTCAGCAGTGGATTTCAGTCAGTCCTCCTGTTCTGCTCCCCATCCGTTTCTTATGAATCCTCTCACCCCCCCCACACACACCTCTAGCCTTCACCCCAGCTCTTGTATGCATAAATAAATAAATCTTTTTTAAAAAAAGGAAAAGTACGAAAATGAAATGAACACAAGATAACACACAGCATATCAACATCATTTATGTGAAATTACTCATATTTGAATGCAGGAGTGATTGTCTCGAGAAGTTTTTTTTAAGCTTTGTAGGGAAAATGCAAATTAACATGGTAGGCACCTATAGGATGGCTAAAACTGGAAGAAATAATAATAGTAACAACACCGCAGGCTTGCAAGTTGGCAGGGAATTGAATCACACATGTGACTGGGAGCAGTGTAAAATGAGACAGCTACTCTGCAAAGTCTTACATGCCTTTTTTATAAAATTGAACAGGAAATTGTCATACAGTCCAGAACTTGCACTCTTGGACACATAGCTCAGGGGAAAAAAGCACAGACACACACATGCACACACACACCTGGGCAGTATGTTCATGTTAAGTTGTCTATCACAGCCCCAAACTGGAAGGAACTCAGCTGTCCTTCCACAAACCGTGTCGCATTCACAGCAGGAAATAATCCTCAGCAAAGGAAAGGAACAAAGTATTGAATGAGCATAACCCAGGAAAACACTGAGGGAAACAGGCCGAGTGAAAATAAGCCCATGCCCAGAGATTGCCTACTTGGGGTTCCATCCATAGAACATCTGGAAAATACCAACATTCAGAAATGGAGGACAGACTGTTTGTAGAGGTTAGGAATGGGTTGGGGTGTGGAATCAGGGCTGGGGGTACTGGAACCAGGTGGCTATTTGATGGCTGAGATGCTCACACACCAACAAGTTCGAGTAAAACAGGGGCGTCTGCGTGAGCTCCCCGGAGTCTAAGTGGGCAGTCGCCTCGTGTCCTGCTTGTGACACGGTGTCATGATTTTGCAAAATAAGCTACTGGGGGCTGCAGGCCAGAGGTAGGCAAGAGCTCTTTGTCGTGTTTCTTATTACTCCTTGGGGCTCTGCTGTTATCTCAGTAAAAGTTGCAATAAAGTTAAGTCTGTATCTGTCACCTGGAATAGATTATTAACCCTTTGCACTCTGCTGTCCCCTCTCAGAAGACATCGGAATTCTAGCATATCACTCGGATGTCCCCTCTCAGGGGACATTGCAGTTTATCCCTTTGCACTCCGCTGTCCCCTCTCAGAGGACATCGGAATTCTAGCATATCACTCGGATGTCCCCTCTCAGGGGACATTGCAGTTTATTAGTGATTACGGGGAATTGAGTTATTTCAACGCAACTTTTTGAGACATGCATGTTTCCCTGAAGTTTTATCTTGAAGTGGCACGAGAAATTAAATCAAAATATCGTAAAATTACTAAGATATATACC
>PVIJ01003487.1:24729-82934 GCA_004024925.1 Scalopus aquaticus
TGCATATTGGGGAGTGTTACAAAACTTATCATACTGTACAAAATTATAAACAATAAAATATTGTTTTTTTTGCAAATATACATTCCTCGATGTCACCCAATTCATATAAGTCCAATATCATTATAATACGTTACTTGGTTCCAAAATTATACTAAATAATACGAGGGTCTGTAAATGCACGTTTCCGCCGCAAAGTAGCATCGAGTAGCTGGTAGCCAATGTCCAGAATGGTTCGGAGTGCAAAGGGTTAATTGAAAAAAAACGGGAGAGAGAGAGTTGCTGGGAAAATGTGGTGTATTCTAATACAGCAAGAGGAAACTGGCAACAGTAGGCACGGGCAACAAAATAATCCTGAACGCCCGCCCGCTGGCTGGTGTTTGTCTTACGTACACAGGACACGCGTCTATCTGGCTCCTCCTGATCTCGAGGCTGGCGGGAGCCCCTCCGTAGCCTCTTAGCCTCCTCTGTCTCTGCGCCCTGCCTCCCCGCTTCCATCACCTGCCTGGGCTTCAGATGCTGCCCCCCTCCTGGCCTGTGCCTCTGGCCTGCCTCAGCTCCCTCAGCTTGTACTCTCGCCCCCTCTTGAAGTCAGTGCACTCCCTCAGATTTGAAATGCCGTGAAGATAGGACAGTCTGGTGGTTCTCAGCCACAGTGCTAATAGGAATTTGGTGAATGAATGAAGGATTCAAATTTATATTTCAATTTTATTTTATATAATAACACTTATCACTCTCCTTTTTCACAGAGAGAATTCTTTTTCAAAGCAAATGTTAGAAATGAATTCGGCATCCCCATGGGGGAACATATTTAAATGGTCAAATAACAGATTTCTGTAAATTTATGATGTGGTCAGTGGCCCGTGTGCTATGTGGGCGTGTGTGCAAGCGTGAGTGTGTGACTGTGTGAATGTGAGCATCGTCTGTGAGCAGTGTGTATATGTGGGTGTGTAAGAGTGTGTGTATGTGTGACTCCTCGTGGCCCACCATTCCTGCTTATAAAACGGTGAGTTAGATATTGTTGGTAACAAATGAGAACTTCTGCATTTTGCCTTTTTCTTGAAAAGAGAACTCTTATTTCTTGTCTTGAGTATGTTTAATCTCAAACCAACACCTAGTAAATGAAGGAGCAGATGGTTTAGATATTGGAAACTGGGAGTTTAGGTAATAGAATCTGTCTACCTTCATTAAAGAGAAGGGGGAAAAAATAGCTCAACTATGTCTGTCTTTGTCAGTATATGAAACCTAGGAAACTGATCTCCAGATAATTTACGGCAGTTTTTATTTAAACAACCTAGTTAATTTCCTAAATAATTATTAGAGGTATTGAATTTATCCTGTAATATAATAAATTTATTTTTATTATATGTAGCAGAATATTCACAAGCTAAATAAATGCCCCCACATTAAAAATGAGAAATAATTTGGTAAATCCCAAATCACAATATATTCATGTTTAGCATTACCTTTTTTAAAGGTTTGCAGAAGTGTTATAACTGAAATAACTGGATATCAAGTTATCACATTTCATTTTATTCACTTTAGATTTCCCCGGTGCTATCTGTATTTCTACAAGAACATTATTTTCTAAAAGAACTACTTTTCACCATAATTGTACTAGCCAATAAGATATATTTGTATCTTACAATATGATTAATGATACTTTTAAAAAAGCATTTTTTCATAGGATTCTCTGTGGTTTTCTGCTTCTTAAGCTGCACGTAATCTTTCCTTTCCTAGCACGAGTAAGTCCAAAAAGGGAACAGTCAAAAGCCATTTTGGAATTAAAAATGAAAGGTCACAGGCATGCATCTAGGACTTTATTCCGATTAGCATTTATATTATGCATGCAAGTACAAATCCTGCATTGGCTCCATGAGACGGTGAACCTGTGAACATTTGCAATGAGTTTGTCATGTGTCTGTGTTAAGGCTTTTGACACAAGACGATCTGTTTGTGGATTTAGGTGACAGAACCGAATGTAAAGTCCAATCTCTACTCATTAATACAATGACAAGGAATATGTGTGTGTGTTATTTTATGAAAAGTGTTTCTGATTTGATCTTTAAAATCTTATTTCTCAGTAAGAAATCCTTTGAGCCATATTGATTATTTGCTTTTTTAAAGGTTCAGTTTTTGCTTAAGAATAAGGGGAGGTCTCCTGTCTCCCCCACTGCTCCCCTCAGCAGTGCACTTCGGTCAGTCTTCCTGTTCTGCTCCCCACTCTGTCTCTGGTGAATCCTCTCATCCCCCACACCTCTGGCCTATACCCCAGGTCTTATATGCATAAATAAATAATTCTTTTAAGAAAAATAAGGGGAAGTTAATCTTACACAGTTTCTATTTTTCCAGTACTCACAGCAGATGATGGAACTTTTTTTGTGTGTGGTAATAAAGCTCACTTAATAGGTGTGAGCCAGTTAAAACAACCACTGGGCTTGAATGATGGTTCATTCCTATAGTCAAATATGACTTTAAAGTGTAAAAATATAGCTGATGTAAAAGTTAATATGGGTAGTGCTGTATTATATAGAATATATATGTAATCTTCAGTACAAAGGCAGAAATCAATTTCCTTTGCATTTAAAAAGTCACATCAGGGTGAGACATTAGAAAACATTATTCACTCTGCTGCTGAGTTGCATGGTATGTGGGTAAACAGAATCCTGGAGTCTCACGTGATGTCCCTCTGGCCTTTCTATGAACAGTCCATTGCTTTGGGGAGAATGGGGAACATTTCTGTGTACTGATTGTTCAATACAAAAGACAAGTTGAATGACGTTGGAGCAACTTGTATTTCTCGCTGCTTCAGTCACTGTGGAGCAGAATTGCTGGTTTATAACCATCTGGTCCGTCCCCATCCTGCTAAGAGATTTGGAAGAAGTCATTACAAAACAGAATCTAGTGGCCTTATGTGATCTGAAATGTGTTGGGATTTGGAAGTTATATCTTTAGAGAACATGAAAAGCTGTGGAGCAGTGACAGCGTAATGGGAATTTGGATTTTTAATGTTCTTCACACTCACATTGAATAAAAATACCAAGCCTTAAGTTGCATCCGCTCGTTAAAAAGATGCAATTAGTTTGGCAAAACTTGGGCATGGTTTTTAAGGTGAGCAGGAGCAACAAACCAGACTCAGAGCAGACCAAAGCAAAAGAGGACAACTTAATAGTCCTGCAGCGCCTAGGTGCCCGATGCGTAGGAGGGTGGGTTGAGCACGTGGAGTCAGGTGAGAACAGTTCCCCTCAGACTCGAAAACCATCCCCAAGGTGACTCCACATTGGATAAGTGAGGCTTCTGCACCTCTGCACCTGGAGGGTTGTTTGATTTGGGGTACTGGAAACCCAGGGGAATTAGTCTATGGTAAGTTAATCCTACTGATGAACTTAAGCACGTGCAGTTAGGTGTAGCACCTACACCCTGCTTCCATCACTTGCTAGAGGTGGGTGAAACGGAATAGCCTCATGAGCATAGATCGGACAGGTTCTGAGAGGCTTCTCTTTTTGCTCCAATTCCAATGGTTGACTTTCCAGTCCCAACCTGTCTGTCCTGCCTTTGAACTGTGAGAACAGTCAAAACAGCCATTGGGCGGCTCATCTGCTGTGTGAGCTCCATGCCCTCCCGCCCCTCCATCCTCACATTCAGCCCGCTGCCCTTCCCTCTGGGCCACCTCTGCTGCCGTTTCACCCTCATTTCACACTGTTCCACACCAGAAAGCACGAGCTCATTCTTCTGTCCTTTCTCTCAGCCACAACACAGGTTCTCCAAAGTCAACCAAGATCTTCAAAAGTGCTTCACACAATGCTTTAACTGCTCTGTGTGAGAATTGATGACATGTTCTTCAAGCTATATGAACAGCTAACACACAGTGTCAGCTGGGAAGCAAGCGGTCAGAGAGGCAGGCGTCATTTTCATTGCTATTTTTGTACACTAGGAAAACGTACTTTTGCTTTATTTTCAGAACTCACATAAAGAGTATTACCTTTGATGTGTCACTCTAAAATTGTACCATATGCTACTCTGCTATACAGAGCTGTTCTTTTCTAAGAAATCAAGCCATCTATAATTGGGTGCCAGACTTTTTGAAATCTTTGAAACAGAAGAAATGATTTGAACATACTTGTGTAGGGAGAAAAAAAAGCCCTTTCATCTGAAATGTTGAATGAGAACTTAAAAATTGAGTTTCTTAAACTGGCAACTCATCTCAATAAACAAACTTAAAGATATGTAAGACTTTTTCATTTAAACTTCCTAGAAAATATTCTGAACAAGTATTAGTCAGTAGTGTGATAAACTCAAGACTGATTTTGTTTTCTTCACCACATACCCCTTATGTCTCCATGTATTTGGGAAAGATTCACTATAAACAGTTTAGGAAGTGTTCTTAATACAAAATATCACAAAATATCTCTGTGTACCCCAAAAAGAGGTGTTCAAGTCCCAACCCTGGTTACCTTCATAGGAAGTGAACATTCGAAACCCAATCCAGTAGTGGTGAGATCATAGTTGATTAAAGTAGACCCTAAATCTGTCGACTGGTGACTCCGAGAGAGAAAGGAGGATGTTTGGACACAGAAACAGAGAGGAAGCAGAGCGAGAAGACACGTGGAAGTGAAGGCAGCCATGAGAGAGATGCAGCTTTAATCAAGGAAGGCAGAGGTTTGCCAGAGACCCCGGAATCCTGGAGACTCTGGAAGAAACCAGCCTTGCTGGTGGCTGGATTTTGAGCTTCCACTCTCAGTGTGCCACAGTTTGTAATAAGGTAACTGCCCCGTATTTCCAAACTAAGCTTGAAAGATGTCATTCGTGGAGGACATTGAATGGGTCAGCAGGTGGGGGAAGAGACAGATACTTTCTGTGTGTATTCGTAAATAAGAAACAAGAAGTTGGGAAATTGCACTGCGTTTTTTAAGAAGAATTTGGGGAGCAGGGGTCAAAGAGTGAGAATAGCTAAGGGGTTCAAGTGTTTGGACTTTGTTTTGAACACAAATGGAGGGGATGAAAGATCGCTTGTTATAGACTGCAGATCACTTGTTCATTCTGATTTTCAAAGTGATACAGGCATCCTTTCTCTAAAGATCAGAGTGGCTCTTTGCACTGAAAATACCTTAAAATAAGCACTAACTAAAATGTAACAGGCCCATGTAGGGTTTACAAGAAGGAAAAGTGGTGCTACAAAAAGCTAAAATGGGGAGGAAGTTTTCAAGAGGATCTAGATGGAGTTAAATCCAGTGAGGCTAAGAGGAGTGAATGGCCCCAGACCTATGCTGATCTGTAAAAGGAATATGGCAGCCACGTGTGTCTACACAGTGGAGATGCCATAAACAAAGATGCCCTTACACCGCCGTCAAGGATCTGACACTCCAAGTCCAGGAATTTATATGAAATGACCAAGAATGACTCCTCTCCTTCAGAATTCCCTTATGCCTCTCAGAATCTCTTGTACAAAACTCTAAATAGAGATAGCATAGCAGTGATGACCAAAATAATTAGCAAATGAGCACAATGGCTGAAAGTTAGGAAATAGACAAATTTATCTACAAAGTTTGTTACTGCAGTGTTTTCACTTAGAATAACAAAAATTAATATTTAAAATATTTTAAATTTCTCTAGGAAAAATGAATAAATTGTCCTTCATGACTCTTTTCTTATGGATTTCAGAAAAATAGCCCTTAGACATTAAAATTGATAGATGTAAATTTGTATTTATTGAATTGATAAGATACAGGTCATATATTAAGTGAGAAATGCAGTTTGCCAGTGTGCCATAAAGTGATCACAATTTTAACATATATGGAAACATAGGCACACACATGCATGCAGCATACTCACATGCATATGGAAATATATGTATGTCATAAAAATATAAAGTACTGAAAATTTACATCAATGACTTTGCTTGGCAAAAGAACATCAGTGATGTTCCTTTTGTGTTTATACTCTAAAAATGACTGAATTAGCATGTATTGACTTTAAAAGAGCAAGTGACCTTATGTGGGTTCCACCTAGCAAGACATGCCTCGAAGGGATCTCAGCACAAACTTCACAAATAGGGAGTTGCCAGCAAAGGTGGCCATAAGTAAACAAACACCACGGGCAAAAGTGAGGCAACAGATAAATGTGTGTACAATGATGAGCGTCTTCTTCAAATATAATTTAAAATATTCTTAAGGCCATTTAGAGTAATTAACCATTCATCCTAATATGCTTTCTTTGTGCTGACTTCTTGGGAGGATTTCATTTTTAGAAAGTAATATATTAACCTAATTTCATGACTTAAAACTTCTCTGAGCACAGTAATAGACTTTGGGTTAATTTCCTTTCTGAATTTTTCAGTTTCAATAGCTTTGGAAGCCAAGAACGTGTAACACCACTCCGTCCGACACTGCAAGAAAGATCACGTAGGAAACCCCATTTAGCTTTCCAAAGCAGCCCTTTCTGTTTATTGTGCTTTCCAAGCACGTATATACTTATTAGCTTATAAACCCATTGCCTTATTTTTATGACTTTTGTCAGCTCTAGAAGGAGAGGAAATAGAGACTAGAGAATCATACTTAAGTCCATAGTTTCATAACCATTGTCTCCTGTGAATTCAAGCTTCGCATTATGGAAGCACAACCCATTGACACCTGCAGGATTTATTTGTTTTGATAACTATAATTTCTTTGGCAGAACAGATCACAACGCTGTCTCTTAATGTCTGTCACCAAAAGCATTTTGCCTTTGTGTGTCAGTAGAAATGCTATAAAATAAGCAGTAGGATTTTGTATTTAAGGATTTTGTATTTGTTGCCGTTTGCTTCAAGCTGTATTTTCCTGTCTTTAAATGGATCACTTGTACCAACATAGCTGTGGTTCACTAAATTGCACTGAATTTGTTTATAAATAGTGAGGCAGATGTCAGCAACAAATTAGATTTAATGCCGGTCACCCTGGTCTCCTTAGATAAAGAGCTTGCAGGCACTGAATGGGAATTGCAGAATGACACAAAGAAAATTGAGGTTCAGAGATCTGAACAACTGGTAAGCACAGCAACTATTATTACTGCTTAAGGGATACAAATGTAAAAACTGGGAGGAAAAAAAAGCATTAACCTTGAGACCAGTTCCCCCTGGGGAATTTCAGGAAAGTAAGACTTTATGGGCATGGATCTCCCCGGAAAGAGAAATCATTACCCACATCCACCACTGCTGGCACCAGAATTGCCGGTCGTGGTTTCCCTTCACCAGTAAGAACAGAGTTTTGAAGAGAAGGAAAGTAGTGTCTTGGATATGGTGACCACCAAGGAGGGTTGCAGACTAGAGTGTGCCCGGGTCCCGTCCTGCTTACTGGCAGAGAGCAGGGGTGTTTAACCAGAGCCACAAGGACATGGGAGAGGGCAGCTGGTTAGGGTCAACCTGGACCATTCTTGTGACATTAAGTGTCAGGCAGCTGGCTGACGTCAGCTTGCCCTCGTCACCATCTGCTGGTTGGCCATTCTTACATTGTCTTTGCAAGGTTCTGTCCTTGGCTTTGTTTTGAAGTTCCTTTGCAGAAGACCCTTTGTCCTCAGAAGGCAAGAAAAAGCAAGCTGTTAGCTAAACATATGAACAAAGGTTTGTTAAACTTGAAAGGGAAGGGAGTGTTCCTCTGCACTGCAGGAGAGGCATCTCTGTACTTCAGCCACTCCTGGCTCAGGTGAAGGTGGAATAAGCCCAGTGGAGCTGGACCTGCCATTTTTCTTTTTCTACAACCTTTTGTCTTTACACATTGACAGTTTTTGTGGACACACCATGTGTTACACTCAGAGAAGTTTTCCAGTGGATGGAAAAGGTGATAAAATCTACCTTAATCATAACTGGAAAAGTAAAATTCAAGTTTGGTCTAAATCATAGACTAAGCATCTGTGTTGTCCAGATACTATTGATTCATCGTGCGCATAATCACATTTCCAGGGAAAGTTCTTTGTCTTCTAAGGAAGTAAAGAAGGCTGGGCAGGCGAAGCAGCTGAGGCCAGAGCAGATCATTGCTGGTGCTGACACTCGGCAAGGGACTCAGCCCTCTGGTGAGGCTGGAAACATTTTCCAAAACGATTTTGCGTCCGGCATGATGCGCCACACCAAGGGCTCCTTTAAATCTCCGAATAGCTCTCACCATACTCCGGGACGGTTATCCGATCGTAGGGGGGATCTGAAGGCAGAGGGGCTGTGATACCGTAATTAGAAAATGCCAGAACAGGGTGAGCATCTAGAACTTCTTTTCCTGGTGCCACGCGATACATAGTTTAATCTTTGCGTTTTCAGTATGAGTGGGGGTGGCCTCTCTGCCACTCGGCGTCTCTGCAGTGTGTGCGTGTGTGTGTGTGTGTATGAGGTAATTGGATTGGGCTCTCCTGTGTGATGGCCTTAAGACAGAGGCCACATCACAAGGCACCTGGGGACTCCTGCGTAGCCACTGATTATGCGGCCATCATCTAAAGGGGTTTGGGAGTAACTCAGAGGACACCGAGTACCTGCACAGTAAGTCCGCCCCTTACGTGTGGCCAACACACATCCCCCGCTCCCCGTAAAGCTGATGACCCTTTGTCTCCCCTGGGCCCTGCCCCTCCTGCCATTGTCACATCATCAGTCATGCCTGTGTGTTACTGCTGATAAACAGCAAAAGGGCTGCTCACTGGGTGGCAGAGTCTGGCCTTGCAAACCTGCTCCGCGAGACTCGGCCCTCAAGCGCATCCCAGGGAACGTGCTGGCACGTTCCCGACCACCAGAAATGGGAATAATTTATGGTGCTGCTGACAATTAGTCTTGATAGCCACAAAGCTGCTGGCACAGAGTAAGCTGCAATGAGTGGCAGACACCATTATTCTACCCACTGTAGCTGCCTCTTCTATCAATTCTTGATGGAGAGGAAGGTGAAATACCATTTTATTATTTGAAAAGGTCTAATATTGAGTGAGTCTGAAAACAGTTCAGAAATGAATTTGTTTTATTTGTTGGCCCCTGAAGGCCTCTCTTTCTTCCCTGGGGCTAGCCCTAGTTAGAGAGCTTAGTTTAAAGTTCCTTCATCATCACCATTGACAGCATCCATCAACCTAATCTCTTGGTGCCATGATATTTAGTAAATCACACTTTTTACTTCCCTCTCTCTCCTACTCATTGACAAAAGCAACCCACCAACCAGTGTATTTTTAAAACATAGCAAGCTTTTGGTAGCCACTTCTATAACAAATACTTGCATCAAAGAAATAAAACCTTTCATGTTTTATTTCTTGATCATCAAAAACCAGAGAGAAAGAAATCCAGCATTTTTCTGCAGTCAGAGGAATGTCAAAGTAACCATAATCTCTTGACAAAACCTTGTCTGTTGTCACTTTTCATGAAAACAGGATCTCTTGTTTTCATCATGTGGCTGTCCCTTAGATTTGTAAGCCACACGCTATTACCCAGACAAAGCTGACCCAATGGTGATTCCACGAGAGCACGATATTCTGATTTTTTTAAGGTCATGTTTTCAAGCAAATATCTGATTCCTAAGTGTGTGTTTCCCCTTACCAGTGGCATTTATATTTGTCATTCAACCTATAAGGATCTTTGGCTTTTGAATTACTTTATCATCCTTTCTAGAAACCAGTCTTCCCAACGTATGTATATAAAATTGTGTTTTTGTGCTTTCCTTCACTTTATGCTGCAGAATTATACTTAATCTTATTGAATATGGTCTTCCCTCATCTGCTTTGAACATCAGTGCTATTTTAAGGCTCAGGTCTTATCCCTCCCCTTCTCTCAGGCATCACATCTAAATCTCTGTGTAAGTGCCGCTGTCAACATCATTATTAAATTATACTGAAGGCTAAAATATATTCTAGGCCACCTCATCCAGGCATCGAGAGAAGATTTGAAAACCAGTTTTCTTCCATTTCTTCTAGCATTTTCTGTGTCCTTATCACATAGGTAAATGACAGAATGCCATTTAAAAGGTTATACGGCAGTGCTGTAGGTGACCTAAGAATGCTATAAACTCTTTATTAGTGTCAAGACCAAATTAGAATTCATTTTAAGGTCACAAGTTGAAGTTGTTTTATTACATTTTCATGGGTTCAAATCCTAAGAGGAGCATGTTTTATGGGCAGGGAGTAAGTTTGTTTTATAATTTGTCAGGGAAATAAAATCTATGACTTGAGCAGGTTCTCAGGCAGTACATCTCCAAAGGTGACTCACCTTAAATTGCCATGGTTGAGACTTCTGCTTTTACAAATAATTTCACTGTGGCCCAAGCACATGATGAGGACCCACCTATACCCAGCCAACCCTGCCATCAGATTCACCAGGTCTTTTCCCGATAATGACAGAGAGATCGCACCAAGATATTCAGAACAGGCCTTCCCAAGATGGGTCACAAGTGGGTTATTTCAAGATGAGGTCCGTGGAGGCTGTGTAGGCTCATAAGAAAAAGTCACTACTCTTTTACCTCCCTAGAAGAATGAAAATTGGGGGTCTCACCCAGAATTAGGGTTGTCACCAGAAATAACCTTTGTATCAGAGAAACCTGTGTTTATGGCAGGACAAACATATAATTACAGAGTATTTGGTCTCTCTATATAAGGCACCTTCTCTTCTTCACGTGTGGCGCCTTCTTCCCTCCCAAGTCCCAAGCCCCCATTCCATTCCTTAGCTCAGGCAGGGTCTATACCTCTATGTTGTTTCATTGTCTTCAGAAGTCACAGGCCTATGTAGAGTCCTCTTACATGCATAATTAGATTGGTTGGTTTTTTTCTCCTACTAATCTGTCTGCTGTTAACTTCATTACCAGCCAAAGATTCCAGTGGGGTAGGGGGGAATTTCCTTTCCTTCTGGACAATAATACCTTTATTTTTTTGTCTGAATCCATAAGATCAAATGGGAATGCATACATAAAGTGCAAATCCCGAAGATAGGAAAAGTTCTGTTAGCTTCTGAAGTATTTTTAAACAGGTAATAGCTTCAGAAGTGATGCAGAACAAGCCGGTAACTGGCTGTTTAGACAAGCCACTTGAGGTACTCCTGCACAGGTGGTTTTCTGGGGCGACAGCAGCATCTTGACCATTTATTGTTTCCTATGGGCCCAACACAGGACTCAGTATTCACACAAAATACTGGAACACCCAATATGAGCAAATGTTCTAGATGCAGGCCCAGTTACTTTGAAAGCCCTTTACATTTGAAGCCTGTTTAGTTTTGGTTTCAAAGCTTTAATGAATAAATAGTACCTCTATGAGAAGAATGCCATTAAGAGGGTAGTTGAGAAGTCATCTTTTCATAGGTAGAACCAAGTGGAGTCAGAGATGGAGTAGGGAAGTGTGGCCCCCTCCTTATATTCTTGAACAAAATCAAGATCAGCCCTATATTAAGATTCACTTCAAAGACACATCTAATTCACTTGACTTCAGAGACCCGATTCTACTGCTCACGCCTAAGCAGGAAGCCGTTCCTGGTACAAGAGCCCTTATCACTTTAGTCCCCACTCAACATTTACTTACAGCAACTACCAGAGGAAAGGATCTGTTCATCTCTGCATTTCCTCCTTTATTCATTATTTCAAAAAATGTCTATTCAGGGCCTCCCTGGTGACGCAGCAGTTATGTGCTGTGCTGTAGAGCTGTTGGCAGCGGCAACGCGAGTTCAACACCCGGCCTGGGAAATTCCCACATGGCGTGGCAGACCTCTCCTGCCTCACCCACTGCTCCCCTCAGCAGTGTGTTTCTGTTGATCTGGCTGTTCTCCTCGCTCTGTCTCTGGTGAACCCTCTCACCACCCCACGCCTCTGACCTGTACCCCAGTTTGTATGCATAAATAAATCTTTAAAAAAAATGTCTATTCATATCCACAGTCCTGATCCAAGATATTAAAGGTCTAGTTGTGAACAAGCAGAGACATATCCATGTCCTCAAAGCATTTCGTGGGAGGAGATTTACAGCAAGCCCAGTAAGCAAGTCCAGTGTTTAATAACTTGGTCATCAGTGGCACCAAGAAAATCATCGGGAAGCAGAAGTTGACCTTACCCCAAGGAAAAGGCAAATCTGCATCTGTCTCCACGCCAGGTGGGACTTTTACAGCTCAGAGCAAGACGCCCATGGAGGTCAGGCTTCTCCCCTCCAGAGACCAGGGGCCTGGACACTGCTGCTGACAAGGCAGAGGGTGGCTCCTCGGTCAGTCCTGGGTGCCCAGAGCTGCGCTGGGGTCTTTGAAAACTTCCCTTCTTAAAAAGCAAAGTGAGTGCACCTTCTCTTCTGCAGCTTGGCTTTCTGGCTGTAAGAAGGTCAGGTGGGACCTGGGGCTTGAGACCTAGATCGGGAGAAACCCGTCTGTAGCCCGATCCGCTTGAGAGAAGGTGGAGCTCTTGGTGGCCTCGCTGGCCGGGGGGAGACTTTGGCTGGCTGAGAGGCAGCGTTGGAGCAGGGAGACCCAGTGCCACCATCAGACTCGCAACTAAGCAAAGTCAGCACAGGAGCAAAAGGGAGCCAGAGAACTGGGGTGAGACAAGGGGAGAGCTTGGGGGTGTTGGCAGACAAGTGAATACAGCCTTGGTGATGGCCCAGGAGAGCCCCGGGGGACTCGGAAATATTTCTGCAGATGCTTAAACCACAAGTTGGAAAACATGCCCGGTGCATTCAAGGGCACCGCAACCCTCTGTGAGATGCTTGTGCGATGTTGCCTAAATAATTCAATGTCCTAAACTGTCCCCTGGTCTTCTAGCGCAAACATCCTAGGTATCAAATCAATCACGTCTGCCCTCCTTCACCCACTCTGTCCACCTCCCCCATTTCTGCCAGCCACTAATCTGAGTCTGTGGTCTTGGTTCTTGTTTGTGTTTAGATTCCGCATGTGAGATCTGGCAGCACCTCTTTGTCTGTTTGGTTTATTTTGTTGACTGGAATGTCTCGAGGCACATTCCCTGTTGTCACCAGTGGCAGTTTCATTCTTTTTTATGGAGAAATAGTTAGATCTAGAGAGAGAGAGTGGGAGAGAGCGGGAGAGAGATTCCTCGACCCTTTCCTCCACCCGGAACTTAGGTTGTTTCCTTATGTTGACTGATGTGATTAATGCTGCAGTGAACATGGGGGGTGGGAGTGAAGAGATCCTTTTACCCTCAAGTATTTATTTCCTCCCCTCTTTTTAAGTCTCTAATTGTAGCTCGGAACTGGAGGTCTGTAGACATTAGAAACAATGATTGCATTTCTTGACATGAGAATGTCTTGACTGTCAATCAAAGTATCCTCGTGTAGGAGTTTTTTTGGCTGTTTGGAGGAGACATGTGTGCACTGAGGAGTTACCTGAAGGCGGAGGGGGTTGGGGCTGGTGGGGGGCAGTATCCCCGCCCCAAACATCGAGGTTCTGTGCTCACCCGCGATGCCTAAGCACATCCAGCCCCTGGCTCGAGGGATGCTCCACTGATAGTAAAATCTGCTCCCATTTATTCAGAAGGCTGAACTGTCCTACGGTCTCCTCGCCGATCCGAGGAAGAGTTGGGGTTCTGCCAGCATATAGATCACGGCTCCTGCCAAATTAACCCGGCAGCTGGTCTGAGCAAATTCAGGCAGCTCCAGATCTATGCAGTAGCTTCATTTTTATGGTCTTTATAGCCTCGCTTCCCTGGAGCAGTACACAGAAGACAGTTGTGGTCTTTAGAGACGCAGCAAGTGGCAATATTTCTGTAATGTGCTCCATGTACGAGAGCTCAGAGGAAGGCCTGCTAAAGTTGAGCACAAGACATCAAAGACGAGGGCTGCTTCTCCTCCCTCGCTCCTGGCCGGCCGTCACTGCCACTGACATGTCTCGCCTCCCACGCTCCGTGCAGAATGAAAAGAGCAGCCTTACCAGCAGCCTTTTCCCTGAATCGCTCGCTTCTTCGCATCTGTCATTCTTTGTGAAAGAGGAATTGGAGACATACATTTATTTTAATATTGACTTATTTAAAAGAGGAATGAAAGCCCATCAGCACTTGACATGGGGAGTATGTTTTTTATGTCGCCAACCCAGTAGACTCATGGGACTATGCAGGTTTCCACCCTGGATGGTTAAGAGGGATGAGCAAAGCTTCTTTCCAGCAACCCTGGGCCCAGAACTGAGAACTCCCCTGGAGGTAGCTGAATCACATCAGGGCAGAAAGAACACAAAGTGATACACCAGAAGGAGGTGCTGAGTACCCAGAGGCTCATTGTCCTGTTGTCCCAGACAGCTGGCCTGGGACTCTGCAAATTCTGGGTCTTTCGTTGCCTCTGTCTGTTTCAGGCGAATGAATATTTTCTTTATAAAAACAAGAACAGTAAAAAAAAGAGGTGGTTGATGGCGAGTGGAGGTGGGGGTGTAGTCCATCATTTCCATCTGGAAGGAATGCCCACAAGTGGTACCCCTGTCCTTAACCCTGCACCCCATGGAACCCTCCTGCAAGACTGAGGCTTCATGTTGCAGCTTCTCCAGGAAAAACTGCACTTGACAGTTGACCCTGCATGTGATAGTGATTTTTGACAATTTCTTAGTTCCTAGTGAGAGCCCATTAGGTAATGCACATTTACCCTGCGTACATAGCCACTGGCGTGATAGCTATGTGCAAACAGCAAGTCTTTGGGAAAGACTGGAAAGACCTAAGCCGGCTAATTATTTTTAAAGAATGTTTCCAGAATGAACTGGGAAATAGCTCCTGGTCTATAAGACTCCACTCCCTCCTTTATCTTTCTGCATTTTTTAAAGATAGTAATAATAGGAATGGTCCACCTTGTCAACTTTTAATTGCTTTGAGTTTGTTTTTAATATTAAGGAGCATTTATGTTAAAATGTATTTTACTTTAAAACTTTTTGCATGAATGAGGAAAGCTGTATATTTTTTCACAGCTAGTCATTTATTATTCATGAAATCAGAACACAAATAGACTGTCAGAATATAGCCAAAGGGCTGAATTTAGACTAAGAGGCTTGCTGTTACCATGTAAAGTACTATAAAGAATTGAAATCATAATAACGGGGGTAGATATATAGTTCTTCCCAAGGAAATGTCCCCCAAGTTTTGCAAAGCATTAATCATTGTATTCGTTTCTATTTCCAAAGCTCCAGGCATTATTTTGGATTTCTTTGTTCTCAGTTGAATGGTCAAATTGTATTCTGACTGCAAAGATCTTATTGTACATTACAAATCTTTATTGAATTCCCACAAAATGTTTCTGGTATTGCTGAACACTTTTCGTGTTATTTGGAAAAATATAAATTTATAGACCTTTTCTTATGATATTATCTTAAGGCTGTAAAAAGTAGATGCCCCCAAGTAACTTTCAGCATTTGGAAATGTAAGCCACTGCGGGCTAGTGTGGCAATCTGAAAGCCTTAACTCAAATTGTGAAATAATTGACATTCGGGATGTTGTATTCATCGTTGCACTCAGATGCATTTCTGTGCCAGGAAATTGTTCCTGTTCTTCTGAGGAATCTCTAGCTAAGTCGCTTTTTCAAAACCAGCCCTCATCTTTGCATTTAAGCACATTTCACAGTATCCTTCCTGCTTGGTGCCTCAGCCAAGGAAACGCATGCACAACAAAGATGACCCGAGAAACCTGCTTTCTGACGTCCTCGGGATGAACCAGGTTCATCCCCAGGGTGTCAGAGAAGATGCAAGTGTTACTACACAACACCAGTGTCGTCTGTGGGTCCCCCTAGACACTTGCCAGCCAACAAATGCTGGCAGTAATTTCTAAGTAGGTCTTAAGACATTGACAGGTGTATATGATGGGTTGAGCCCAGGACACCTCCGTGGGTGACATGGTGATTTACCGGCCCTAGCTTGAAACACCCAGTGACATCATGGTCTGTCCCTGTTCAACCTCAGCTTGGCCACTTGGGTCCGGGGCACTACGGACCAACCCCTCCCAACACCCCACAGCCCACAGGAGAGACTGTCTAATTAATCATCACCCCATCATCTCACTAGCCAGTGTGGATCCATGTCAGGTCATCAGGGTACATCAAAGACTACCCAGATTCACATCTGCACGTGTTAGATGCTTGATACTATACAGGCACCTGCAGAGAAAAGAATGGCTCGTCCTTACAACCCTCTGGCTTGAACGCCACTGCTGACCGACATAAAGGTGCACATTGGTGCAGACAAATTGTCCAAAACCAAAGCCTTTGCCTCCCCTGAAAATATGCTTGTCAATATAATATGTAAGTCCAGTTATATTTACCACTAATCTTTGACATTACAACTCTCTAGTAGTTACTCAACTTGAAAATCCTTACATTGATTGCATGACTAAACTTTGATTCATGCGTGTCCAGCATTCTGACTTGAATATGCTTTCTGAACAACGTGATTATTGAACAAATGCCACCGTTCACAACCCTAAATATTTATCCTTGACGCTACAGAAATCTTTACTGTTACTTGGTAATTTAATAAAATACATTTGCCTTTCCCTTGATGTTGCTGCAGTGAAGTACAAATACTTGGTATATACTTGATCATTAAAAAACAGATTTTTTTTTTTTTACATTTGTTCTAGGAGAACATATTGTCCCAGATGGTAGGAACTTCGATGATGAGAAAATGAATGTTAACGTATAGGGTAATCAACTTTAATCAACACTTAGGCATCTTCCTGTGTGGGCTTGGGGAATACTTCGTGCATTTTATAGTCTTAATAAATGCATCTCACTCATGTTCTGAATTTTCTATTGAAGACTTATAAAGGTGATTATTTTAAAATTTTCATGATTTTTATGTTCAGTCTTTTTCTTTAAAATGTTATCAGCATAGTTTTCTAAAGTCTAGAATGAGGGTATTTTGTTGTCTTTTTGAAAGATCATTGTATCTAAAAACTGGGTACAAGATAGACCTAAGCACACACCCTCTCCTAGGCATACCTTTTAAATACTAAAGCCATCTGTCAGCTAAGATGGTTTGAAAGTAAGGTCTCTTTTGACAAGTTTCCCCACATTTAGACATGTAAAATTTCAGCATCACTTTATAGTATTTTTAAAAAATTGTGGATAAATTTATAACCACCTATATCCTACACATTGCTGTACAATAAATATGTGAAGAAGCATCATTCTGGGTGAGACAAAATAAATAGTAGAATCCAGTTACTTCAACAAACAATAGGAATCTAATGTCTTCTTTCTTGTAAGACATGAGACACCACAGAAATTGTTCTGGTCAAAACACCATCCTCTGTGGCCACCACCATGTCCCGAATTTGAATGTTCTGGAAGCATCGTGGTTAACATTAATTTCAAATACATCTCTTCTTCTTTTAAGAGCAGTTGCTGAGCTTTAGGGCAGAGATTTTATCTACATAGTCCATGTATGGGCTAGAAAATCTACGAATCACCTGACCTTTTTCTTCTTGCTCAGAGACAGCAAGATGGCCGTGTGGCTGGAAAGCAGTGAGTAAGGGGAGAGCAGGTAGAGGTGAGACAGGGGGCTCCGGTTGTAGGTCTGTAATCATGTCAGCTACACCTTTGTATATGCGGTGAGGAAAAGGTCGAGGCTCACTTTTCAGTATGGACATGTAGTTGTTCTGGCTCTGCTGTGGGCTGTGCTAACCTTTGAGCTGTATTAATGCTCTACTGATAATCCACCAAGCAGTTACTTAGTTTGTGTATTTGTGCCAACGTCCTGCGCTCTTAATAGCGTAGAGTTTTTCTTAGATTGCATCTTGATGCTGTGCAGTGTAATCTTACCAACCTTTCTTTCACAAATTGGCTTTGGCTTGTCTTGGTCTTACAAACCGCCTCAGTTGAAGAAGCAAGCTCTCTTGGCTCCCACTTCCGAGAAGCTTCCACAGGGCTAACCAGACCAGCAGTAAGATCTCACTTTCCCACGGCAACAGCTTTACCCTTTTGTTGCATCGGGCAACACCACACTGATTGACAGGAGTCGTGGAACAGGCTACATAATGCAGGATGCTGCTCAAGGAGTGAGATCCTGGCCTTTTTATTTCCAGAATCATCATACAACATCAGTCACAGAGGTTAGGAGGACAAGGAGGAAAAAAATGGGTAAAACTAAAGAATGTGTTTTTGTCATTAGGAACTTCGAGGGGACATGAGTCTGCTGACCACATAATTCTTATCTGTTTGGCGACCAAATGTAATCGAAACTATACCCCAGACCCCTGGGTATGGTTCTAATCTTATCAACGAGTCGTTCTGCTGATCAGCTTCTGGGGTCCCTTGTCATACTCTCTGGGCTTTCCCGGTCATACCTCAAGATGCGTAAGTCCGGAATATGTTTTATGCATCGGTCCTCAGCCCCCCAGAGGACCGGGGGGGTCCTACCTCGTGCTGCAGCCTTCCCAGAGCAATCAAGCTTTCTGCTCTTGGTTGATATGAAAGGCACCTTGTAAGGTTTTGCTATGACTGATTGATCAGGCAATTCTGACCTTTGTCTAGGAATGCAGAACTGCAGGTGACAAGTGTGGCCAAACAGGCCGCTTAAGTTTAGCAGACCCACACCGTTCTCTTCTGAGGACAGAAAGCTGAGAGAACTCTCACATCGGCCAGATCCTTTTGGCTCTTTCGCATTCCTTTCATTCATTTCGTATCATCCTGACACACTCTCACATCAGGTGCTCCAAAGCTGGAATATTCTTATTCTTAATTTGCAGGTTACTTCGCCCAACACAGTACCACTAACATCAGACCCCTTTCACTTTTGTCCATTGCATTTCAGTATTTTTTTGTTGTTGTTGTTCTCCTTAGCACTTCTCCCCTTCTAAGAAAATCCCTTCCACCTATGTGCTTAATTCTCATCCTCAATTGTTCCCCTTTTGTTTTTTCCAAGTTATTTGCTTCTTCAGTCTTGGACTGCTCAGAGACACCTGGCTTGCCTTGGTGTTGCCACTGCTGCCTGTGTGGGTATGTCTCCCCACCATGGTGGGCTTGGTTTCTCCGATTTCACCAGCCCCTCTGCCAGGCTGAGAAGTCACTGCGTGGTGAGGTGGGAGGTGCAGTTGTACCTCCTTATGCCACTTTGCCCTTCCCTCCCGCAGTGCCGCTTCAGTGAGTGCCTTCCCAATAAAGAAGGCCCCCTCTGCCTTTGCTTCTGGCTTGCTCTGTCAAGGTTTGCTCTCTCTTGCTGCAGGGCACCAGAAATGCCTTTGGACCGCACCCCCTCAGGATGGGTTTTGGGAGTTGGGTGAGTCCCCCATCTGACTGCAGAGAGGACCTGGTTTCTGGCTATAAGCACAGGGTGGTGACTCGTGGCAGGCAGCAGCTACTGCTATAGAGCTCACTCGTGCTTTCCTGGGAAGAGGGACAGGTAGATGCAGGGGCTGTAGTTCTGTGCCCACCCAGACAGGGTTTAACTCAGCGCCTCCAACCAGTAGAAAGAGCTTCTATGTTGGGGTAGCTCTGTTGGAAACAACCCATCTCATACTTGGAATACTTCGCCAGGGCTTTTCTTGATTTTGTGGCAGGCACTGGTTTGTAGTGGCCCCCCAGAGGAGGAAAGGCTCTTCACTACATACCAGTGATGTCATATCCTGTCACGCTTCTGTCTGTGTGACCCCTTCCATCGGGTGGTGCTGTGGGGTCTCCAGCAGGCCCATAGGAATTCTGCTCTGCAGCGACCTACTGATCTGGAACAAGTCCTGCCCCGGATGGAGATCTGCTCTCCATTGTGAAATTGCCCCAGCAAGATCCTGGCCCCAGTGGGGCATCTTTATTGGACCGCAGGGCACCCGGTCCCTATGCAGCAGAGTAAACCTTCGTGAGCTGCTTATCAGCAGATCCACCAGGCGTTAAGTCAGGTGCACACAGCCGCCACCGGCCATCAAAGGAAATGTTCAGGATCACATCCTAACAGGCCGAGACGACACAGGCTAACCCAGGGAGAGATGGCACCCCCGCCTCACCCGCTTTTATCTTGACACCTTCCGTTCCTCCTCTACCCATGCCCTTCTGGAGGATTCCCGGTGACCAACCGGAGGAGAGGGCAATGGCGAAGGTGAGGGTCACGGGTTAGCTAAGACGATCCCTCAGGGCTCACCGAGGTGGACATTGGCCAGGTCACTTCAGGCTGGTGCCTGCGGACAAGGTAAAGAAAGGGTTTCTTGGGGCCTCCCTGGTGGGACCGCGGTTAAGCACTGCACTGTGGAGCTGTTGGCGACAGCGACGTGAGTTCGACGCGTGGCCGGGGAGATTCCCACATGCGCCACAGACCTCTCCTGCCTCGCCCGCTGCTCCCCTCAGCAGTGTATTTCCCTCCATCTGCCTGTTCTGCTCCCCACTCTGTCTCTGGTGAACCCTCTCGCCGCCCCACGCCTCTGGCCTGTACCCCAGCTTGTATGCATAAATAAATAAACCCTTTAAAAAAATAGAAAGGGCTTCTTAGCCAGGAGCTGCTTGCCCAGACGCTTCCTCAGGGTATGGTAGCCCAGGGCACTTCCTCGCTTCTGGGACTTGCTTTCCTTCTCCTGCCCCCACACTGTTTTGTTTTACTTGAGTGTTACTGATTCACTGTTTGTTGACATAACTCTGTCATTTCAGGGTCCACTTCATACCTCCCCGTGAGCACAAGCTTCACTCACTGCATGAGCCCCAGTGCAGAGGCTTATCCCCGCCCCTCCTTCCTTCCCCTTCTTCCCCCAGCCCCTCTGGTGACCACTAAAATGCTTAGTCTCATTTGTTTTGCCACTTTCTTTGTGTGTGTGATTTCATTTCCTTTATTTTTTTATTAGATTTTTTTATTTTTTATTCATATCTTTCACATTATTGTGAATTCCCCGTGGGTTACCATCATGTTCTTTTCTCCCCCATTTTGAGCCCTTATCGTCCCCCTCCCTTGCTGAATGTCTCTCTCTTATTTGGCTCCCCTATATTCCTGCTATAAGTGAAACCATTCAATATTTTTCTCTTTCCTTCTGGCTTATTTTGCTGAGCGTGATCCCTTCTAGCTCCATCTATGTTGCTGCAAATTGCATGAATTTATCTTTCTTGATTGCTGAATAGTATTCCGCTGCATACATGTACCACATCATCTTGATCCAGTCATCTATTTTTGCCACTTCTTTCCTTCAGTTGTTTATATTCCACGTAAACACCATCCAGTAATTGTCTTTCATTTTCTGACTTACTTCACTTAGCATCACCACCCTGAGATCTGTCCATGTTGTCACCAAAGGCACGCCATCTTTTTTAATAGCTGAGTAGTGTTCCACCAGTATATATTTCTGTGGCGTTGACAACACCGCACTGATACACGGGAGTCATGGAGCAGGTTGCACAATGCAAGATGCTGAATGAGCGAGATCCTGGCCTTTTTATTGATAGAATCACCATATAGCATCAGTTACATGGGGTAGGACGGCAAGGAGAAAAAGATGGGTGAAACTAAATGCATTTTTGTCATCTACGGCTTCAAAGGGATGTGAGTCTGCTGACCAGATAATTCTTACCTGCTCGACGACCAAGTATTGTCATCGACCCCAGACCCCAGGCCCCCGGCCATGGTTCTAATCTTATCAACAAGGCGTTCCACAGCTCAGCTTCTGCGGTCCCTTGTCATACATCAGCCAACAGCTCCCCGGGCATTCCCAGTCATACCTGGTGATGCACGCCCTTTCCAGGGGGATCCAGCGTTCTACTCTTGGTTGATTTGAAAGGCGCCTTGTAAGGTTTGACTATGGCTGATGGACTGGGCTATTCTGATCTTGTCTAGGAATGCATAACTGCAGGTAACAATAATGGTGGCCAGACAGGTGGCTTAAGTCTAGCAGACCCACATATTCTGCTGCTTTAGCCCTGACAGCAGCGTCCTGAGGTCACTGTATCTCTCTTTGCCATGCTCGGGATTTGACTGGACCTCTGAGCAGCATTTTCTGCCTGGAAAGCCACGTGATATTCTGGGGCGCAGCACACAGATGTTCACTTAGAGAACTCCTGGGCCTCTGACATCTTACAGGCCGGACTAGCTTGGAAAGGCAAAAACACAGCCCAGGACGCAAGGGTTTAAGTAGGTGGCGTGACCTCACTTTGGAGTAGTAAGCAGTGCGTCTCGGGGGTTTCGGGTGTATGGTGACATGTTGTTTAACAAAATTGCCTTCAGTTTGGACCCAGTATATGCAGGCATTCCCAGTAGACCGCACCACAGAGCCTAGGGGTGCAGTGGGGTAGACCGCCAAGGTCTGTGTAATTCTGACATGTGTGCCCTGAAATCACCTGGTCACATAGGCTCAGAATGCCCCCCCCCAGGCTCGAGTGTCCAAGGTTCTGTGGATACTTCAGAGAAACTGAACTTTTAGTCCTGGTGGCAGAGCCCGCCCTCCTCACTTCCAACCCCCACACCCTCTATCTCGACCCTGAAATCAGCCTGGAGGCCTAGGAGAGAACCCCTAAGTGCGGGCCCCTTCTCTGTGTCCTCCTGATCAACCATATGTTGCAGGGCAGCCCGACGCAAGTTGCCTCAGGCTGGTCAACCACGGGTGCCCTGTCCAACTATGTTGGGTGCCAAAACTGTTACAGGGCACCCTGATATAAAATGGGGTGCCTGTCTGTGGGTTCTCACCTGTGCGCTTACAAGGGACTTATAATAAGACTCAACTACAGGCACATACAATAAAATTAATAAAGGGTTTATTTACAAAAGGGAAGGGAAAAAGAAAGAGAATAAATTGGTGAATGCATCCTACCAGTTCTGCTGAGCTGGAATCCCAGTGGCGCACTGAAACCTGGTGAACAGCCAAGCGCGCCCCCAGCCCACATGTCTGGTTATATATCCAAACATGGCTGCTCAACTCCGCCTTCAGTTCCCAGTATCCTCCCTTTGGTGATGATGCATCATGGGATTGTAGTCCTTGGATCTTTCTGGTCTCATGTGGGGGTGGGGTCTGTAAAAACCTATTTGTGCATTTTGTCCAGGCAGCTCTTTCTCCCCCAACAATTACAGCCCAATTCCTAGTGCCGCCGTTCACTTTACTCTTTCATAAACCTACCTAACAGCCCACTGACCATCATTATTTAAAGCAGTGTTTTCTGTAGAAAAGAGGTCACAAGAGATGACTGGAAAAGGGATTTTCACGATCATATTAGTTTGGGAAATACAGTGTAGTATGTCTGCACTTATGAAAATTCATCAGGCACATTTACATGTTAAAGACTTTAAGAAGAGTAGAAAAGTAATAAAAAGACACTTTTATCCTCATTCACTTCAGCAATTAGCAAACTTATGGACCTACATAACAGCATTTATCTTTGTTTTAACCATTTGTTCTCCCTGAAATGTCTCATTACTCTCTCATTATCCAGAGAGGGGGCGAGTGATCATAATAAGTTTGAAGTATCCATATAGTACATTGGTGGCCACAGAATGTTAAAATTCAAAGGGACCTTAGAGAATATCTAATCTCGTGTCTCAAAAACGTTTAATCTCAAAAAGACCATTTTCCTTAACTTCTCCCCATGTACACAAGTCTTGAAAGAAGTATTCGATTGATCACTTGGTATGTGATAATTATTTCCCCTTTTTCATTCAGCAAAGGGCTGTATAGCAGCCTGTCCAAGCCTTTGATTAATGCAGTTGTGTATTTATTTTTGGTGGGTTAATAATGCTTTCAACAAAATGTGAAGGATTTTGATAGTTTAGTTGGCAAACATTAGAGTTTTTAGAAAAAACAGTGACATTGTTATTTTTTGGATCTCCGAAGGAGAGGAAGTCTATATTTTGCCCATTCTCAATCATTTATCAATAATGTGCTTTGGGTTCAGAATGGTTGACTGCACAATCAGATACCCAAAACTGGTTGGTAGAACAAGAACAGACCTCCTAAGTCCCTAATCAATGGTTTTTCTATTTATCGCCTTTGATACTTCTCTAGAAAAGATATTGACAAACGTTTTCTGTCACAGTCAGCTAGTAAATGCATCAGCTTCTTGTGGGTCCTGCCGTCTCTGAAAGTCTTCAGAGTTGCCTTTGGAGCGGGAAGCTGCACACAGCACATGAACGAAGTGACTGGTTCTGGTTCCAGTAAAACTTTATGTACAAAAATAGGCAGATATAGGGAAACCAAATAGGAGAGAGACACTCAGCGTTGGGGGTGGGGGGGCAGGGGGAAGGGACGATAAGGGCACAAAATGGAATAGAAAAGAACACAAGGGACCATGGAGATGGAGCACGGGTGAATTGGTGGTGGGCTACCCAAGGGGAATGCAAAATGTAAAAGACATAAATAACAATAAAAAAATGGGCGGCATATGGATTTGGTCCCCAGCTGCATTTCCCCAGCTCCTGCTATAGGAAAGCCTCTGGCACACTTACCTTGTTGTAAGAATCAACTGGTCTTTGGGAGGAAATGCAGACTGCAGGGTCTCTTTTCTTAATCTTATTCTGATTTAGCAGGAGGTTCAAGTTGCCCATTATTTTCAAACAGCTGCCACCTCCCTCCCACCCCCTGCCCCCAGCACAGTTTTAGCAAATGTTGATCTAGGGTATAGTTACTCTTTACTTTGTAATATTAGAAAACCACAGATATTTATTGCCAGTTTTAACTGATTAAGAATTCTTCAGCTTGTATCAGGTTAAGGTTGAAGGAAAAGAACTTTAATATTTCACCCCAGTTTGGTTTAGCAGATTAATTTGATTCAGATTATTGATCTGTGGTTTAGTTTATGTTTCTGGTTTATATATGAATCTTAAATGGTTTATCCCTGGTTCTTCTGTGTTTGGTCAATCAGAAGAGTGAAGAAAAGGATACAGAATCATCCTCTAAAGAGCTGATGCTTAAGGGCCTCCCTGGTGGCGCAGTGATTAAGTGCTGCGCTGTGGCGCTGTTGGCAGCTGCGGCATGAGTTTGAGGCCCTGCTGGGGAGATTCTCATATGGCGCAACAGACCTCTCCTGCCTCGCCGGCTGCTCCCCTCAGCAGTGTATTTCCGTTGAGCTGCCTGTTCTGCTCCCCGCTCTGTCTCTGGTGAACCCTCTCGCCATCCCAGGCATCTGGCCTGTACCCCAGCTTGTATGCATAAATAAAATCTTTTTTTAAAAAAAAAGAGCTGATGCTTAAGAGTGTGTGAGAGAGATGCATAGCTAGGTTGAAATGGGATTTTATAAAGTGACTAAAAGTAATCAACATTAATGTGATTCTGCAGGATTGGCGAGGTACATTATTCCATTTGATATTTACAATGCTGGGAGGTTAGTCATTTATCTTCATTTTGTCATTGAAGAAACTGAGGCTCATATCACACAGATTGTAAATGGAATTGAGACTTAAACCTGAGACATAAAATTTCAAAACCTGTGACCTTTCTCCTGTAGTCAAGGAGGTAGGAATAAAGAAGGAGAAAAACACAAGCTTGAAAAAATCATGAAACAAGGAAACTCTTTATCATGTGTCCATTTCTCGCACAATGTGTGAACAGCAGGAAATCCAAGTGATGTCGTTTTTTGGAGTTATTGGGTTTGAGAGCGGGGTCCTTGGATTCACTCTGGGAAAGGTTTCACCAGAGCTTCCCTTCGGCGGCACGTGGTGAGCTTCTTCACAAGACAGAGACGTAGTTCTGTTTAAAGGAACAGGTTTATTAGGGAAACGGACAGAAAAATAAGGGACGCTGCATAGACACAAGCGGGCAGGAAGAGCTGGCCCAAAAGGGACAGGTTTGCTAAGAGAGAGGCCTATATGATTGCAGGCGGGCGGGCAGCCTGAGGAGAGCTGCCTCTGCTGAGGGAAGTCACGGGCAGGCAGGCAGCCGCCGCCCTGCAGAGGGACAGCTGCTTCTCGAGCGCTTGCAGGGACTGCAGTGATACAGTGTCTTCCAGTCCCAGTCGGGAGGGGCTCATACCTGTGGATGACTTGTCCTTTGCTCACCCTGAACAACCAACCAGAATCTGAAAGGGAACGGGAGATTCCACAATGGGCTTAATCTCCACATCTTCACCTTCCTCTCAGCCTTAGGCTCTGGCTCCTAAGGATTCCTGTTTATTACCAGGTTAATTGTCATGCCGATTCCTTCCAGCCCACCTCCTTTTGTGAGTCAGGTTGAGTCTTGAGAGTCCTTTTTTTTTATAAAGTTCTATCTCCTCCATCACAAGCATCTCAAGAACCACATTTCCACTGTCCTGGAGAAACCAAGAAGCAAAGTATGCAAAAATGTATTTAAAAGTCTTCCAGCCTCTGATGGTCTTAGAGCAGACACTTGACAGAGTGAAGGCGCCTTTCTGCAGCTGGAGAAGTCGAGGTCAGGGGCCAGCACTGGCTGGAATCTGGAGCCTGGGGAGGGCTTGGCTGAGTAGGGTGGAAGTAGCGTCTCACCTGTCTCCTCCAGAAGCTGCTCCCAGCCGTCTTTTCCCCGCTTTCTGACAACCGATCAACTCTCCTGAGGCCTCATCACGACACCCTCCTCCTTACACCCTAGCGAGATGACTTATTTATTGTTTCAGTCCCACAAGTCAGGGTCCAACCCGAGCACCACACCTGATGTATCGCAGTGACTGAATGAATGCGAAAAAGCGGGGGGAGGGACAGAGGCAGAGAGAAAGGAGAGAAAAAAGCGGGATGTCAACAGTTCACCAGACACACAGCATTATTTTCTGGCTGAGAAACATCTAATTAAGTATGTCTCCTATTTATTACTACTTCCTTTCTGCCCCTAAAATAAACAAAGCAGAGTTAGCTCCCTGTTGTTCTTTTCAACATCTGCAGTTGCATCATGCCCCTGTTAATTGAAGGTGAAGGTCAAATACCTGTTTTCCAGGTAACCATGAACACCTTCAGCAAAAGGTCCTTTTCTTAGCCGCCATTTTACCTGCTTCCCCTGAGTTCCGTTCTCTGCTCTATTAGTTGTTCCACAATCGCTGGATTAACCTGCAGCATGGTTCTAGTAAACAAGTAAACAAGAGCCTTTGATGTCTCGGTGCTGTCTAATAAGCCCTGAATGTTCTGGCAGGCCTTTGGGCCCTTGGCCTGCCCCGCTGCATACCCAGGATGGCCTCTGCCAGAGCTCTTCTCTTACTGCCAACTGCCTGAGAAGATGCTGTTCTCACACATGCCCATGGCACCACCTCAGCCTGCCATTCCACTCTGCCTGGTCAGTTCTCCAGAGCCCCCTGTGCTGAGTGACAGGAGCAACAGCCACTGGCATCCAATTGAGGCGCAGGAGGGGCGGGAACAAGAAGGCCGGGACAGGGCCGGTGGGGTCAGAGAGGGGCTTTCAAGTCTAGAATCACACTTTAGTCACGAAATAGAAGATCTTTATTTCATGTGATGGCTAGCAGGACTGTTTCCTTATTCCAAGAGCATAGAAAGAAACAACCATTTAGCATTCAGACATCATTTTCAGAATTCTTCTCATTATTTTTTCTTAACCAGGGACTCTTCACCTGTTTTTAAAGATGCCAGCACCCCAGTAACAAATTAGTATAATTGTGTGTCCTCCTCTGGCTTTCAAATATGTGTTTCTTGCTTATCTTCATAAAAAAAAAAAACTGAATTCAGCCTTAATGGCAAAATGAATAGGGGCAGTGCTAACCCTGTCACATAGAAATGCCGCTTAATTATTGACTCTACTGACGGTGAAAAATATCTAAATATTTAATGGGGAGATTTAATTGTGTTTCCTCTTATAGTTGAACAAGAGTGACAATACCTTATTCCAGTTCTTAAACCTTAGCTGATGAATGGTGTTGGGAGAATTCTATAAAAAAATTAGATTCTGCAGCCCTCCCTCCCTAAGTTTTGAATTCGGGGAACTGGCTTAGGAATTTACAGTCAAAGCAGCAGGTACTTAAACTGTGACGAGCGTTCGAGTTTCTGACTGTTGAGTGTTTTCACTCCTAACATGATCATTATTTAACTGGGGTGCTGATTCTAGCTGACTGCACTAGTGAGGGCTGGAGAATCTTCAGAGGAGCTGAAATGATTGTCTGGATGAAACTTGGTCTCTAGATGTGGATTTTCAACACCTTAAAGGTAACAGTGCTCAATGAAATAGGGTCCTAAATCCCTGAACACCCCTGCGCCATAGTCTTGCACATGAGCCACAGTATGGAAAATACCAGAAGCATCTAGAACAATCTTCTGAGATCTGAAACTGGTTATCTGTCTGCCTCTTCCCTACCCCCACCCACTGCCACTTAAATAGTTGACCACAAAGATGCCACCTAATTTTATTTCTTTACGGACTTTTAATCCTGGTGGGTTGTTTTTTTTTTTTTTTTGAAAATTACAAACTTACAGGTTGAAGGAATAGAAATATGAAGAGCCCATTTACACTGGAGCTTGATGGTTAATTATTGGCAATGATTATTCCCCTTCTCCTCTCCCTCTCTGATTGAGTCTCTGTACTTCTGAACTGAGTTTTTGAAAGTAAGTTGTAGAGAAGACGCTGGCCCTAAATATTTCAGCCTCTTTAAGTTGTTTCTTCTATGCAAAGACAATTATTTTCCTAACCAAGATAGTTAATGGAGATAATTCAGTCTCTATCACATGCTCCCGTCTCCCCCAAGCTGACTGTAGTTATTTTCTATTTTTTCCTCCAGATTTTGGTCAAGAATCACTCATTACATTTGATTCCTTTAATTTAGTTTAATCTACCTGCCTTGTAAAAGAATTTTCCCTTTTTTTCATCCAAGATATTAACTTTTTGGAAGAGTAGGGGTGTTTGCATTTTAAAGTATCCCTCAGCAGGATTTGTCATATTTTCCCCCAGGTTCCAGGAACATTTTTCTGTTTTTCTAGGAATAGCCACGTAAGTGACCTTCCATGAACTCCTCCGCAACACACACACAAATGTCCCCTGTGGTTGATGACTTTAGTCGCTTGGGGGAGGTAGATTTTGCCAGATTTCCCTGTTGTGAAAGTTGCTGTGACTTCCCTTTGTAATTCCTATTCTTTCCCCGGCTGGACATGAGCCCATAGGATTTAGTCTGCAGGTCTCCCACGTGAACCAAGTATCATTACTTCTGTTTTTAAGGAGGTCTTAGTATATGGAGAACTCTCCTTGTTCCTTTTGTCTTCTGATATCAGTGTGGACGCCTAGATTCTTGCTCTACTCAGTATGTTATCAACCACTACTCTATATTCTTCTTTTCTTCTTTTTAAAAGATTTATTTATTTATGCATACAAGAGCTGGGGTGAAGGTCAGAGGTGTGGGGGGAGGGGGTGAGAGGATTCCCCAGAGACCCAGTGGGGAGCAGAACAGGTGGATTCACTGAGCTTATACTGCTGAGGGGAGCATCGGGGAGGCAGGAGAGGTCTGCTGCACCACATGGGAAGCTCCCTGGCCTGGGATAGAACTCCTGCTGCAGTGGCTGGTGATAGCTTCATAGTGCTGAGACTTAACCCCTTGCGCCACCAGGAAGGTCCTCCTCTTCTTGTTTTTCTTCTTTTTTTTTTTTTTGCATAAACAACTCCATTTGGACCCGGTTATCTTATTTTGACAGAAAGCAGGTGCCATCCCAATGACACCGTGACTCTCAGAAACCCAAATAACGTCTGTGGCTTAGCTCAGCCTGCCTGTCTCCAAGGACAGCATGACGTGGGGATGATCGGTCTCCTTGTTTGTAGGAGATTGTCACTCTCCTAGAGGCCCCACCTGGGCCAGGTGAAACACTCCAGGGGGAGTCTAGAGAGCGTGGGGGGTCCAAGAGGGCAGGCGGGACCAAGGGCTTAGCGCGACTGCTGTGTGGACACCGTCCGGCATGTTCCGGAGGGTTTCACCAGGGACTGACATCTGGCTGGAGCAGGCAGGTGCATTTAACTAAAATTTAGGTATCAAAGTTAGTGGCGGCTCACTCTTAGCGTTGGGCTGGGGAAACAGGACAACAAACAGAACTGATGCTTATAAAAGTTTTCTTTCATCAGTCATTCATAGAGCAACTTCTGTGCATGTGGGGATATAAGTAACACATCCCCTGGGTAGTTGTGTGTGTGTGAGTGTGCATGTCTGTGTGTGTCTGAGAGTCTGTGTGTGTGTGTGTGTGTGTGTGTGTGTGTATACGTACCACCTGAGTCAAAACGCTGAACAACTCCAACACCACAAAAATTTCTCCAGTTGCCCTTTTATAACCACACCCAACTCCATCCCACAACTGTCCTCACCCTTGGCCTCTGTCCTCTATTTGTAAATTTTGCCCGTTCAAATGTCAGTCCGTGCATGCCCTTGTGGGGCTGACTCTTCACTCCTTTTTCCCTTGACTATGGCCTTAACATACACACAGATGATGGAACCCTCTGAGGGCACGTAGCAACAGTCTGCCCCTCACATTACTGAGGATTCCTTCCTTGGGGTGGCTTTGTCAGAAACTATTTGCCCACCCACCCCCTGAAGGACAGATGGGTTGTTTCCAGTGTGGGAACTTGACAAAGAAAACTGTACTCGGTATCCAAGTACAGATTTTTGTGTGGACTTAATTTTCATGTGTTTTCAATAATGCTCTAGAGGTCAAGTGCTAGTTCATGCCGTGGATGCATATTTAGTTTTGTAAGAAAGAACTAAAGTGTCTCACAGCAAGTCTGTACCATTTTACATTTCCACCAGCAATTTGTAAGTAGAATTTGTAAGTAGTCAACTTTTTCTGCCTGGTTGCCACTTTTATCGTTATCACTATCTTTCCTTTCAATAGCTATGTAATAATATTCCATTGTGGTCTCAATTTGTGTTTCCTTAACACTGAGTGATGCCGTTGAACGTATTTCCATGTGCTTTTTTATCATCCATGTCTTCTCTTCCTTCAATTATACGTTCGTGCTTTTGCCCATTTCCTAATTGGATTTTTTAAAATCTTTTTATTGTTAAGTTTCAATTATTCTTTATACAGTCTGGATATTCATCCTTTTTCCCAGTCAACAACTTTTGTTCTGCTTCTCTTAACATGGACTTCTACAGAGCAAAACATTTCAATTTTGATGAGGTTCAATTTATCAATTTTTCTTTCTAGGAGTCAGGCTTTTCGCATCAAGCCTGAGAACGATTTGCTTAATTTTGATCCCTCGAGAGTTACCTCCTACTTTCTAATAAGTTAGGTAGTTTTGCTTTCTACACTTAAGTCCGTGATTCATTTTGAGTTGACTTCTGAGTGAGCTGTGGGCGCAGGTGGGGATTTTCTTGCCTGTCTAGACTCAGTTGCTCAAACACCATTTAATGAGATGGTGATTCTTCTTCTGTTGAGTGGCGTGGACATATTTGTCAAAAGTCACTTGGGCGTGTGAGTGTCTAATTCTGGATTCTCTGCGCTGCTCCCTGATTTCTCTATGCAGCCCCTGCCAACATCATACTGCGGTTTGCTGCAGCTACATTGTAAGTCTTAATATTGGGTAGGCTGATTCCTCCCACTGTATTATTCTTGGTCAAAATTACTTTACTACTCAAAACCTACTCTTATTCGTGTTGATTGCTGTTTCTTGAGTAACAAAGGCCCTTTTCTCTGACCCAGAAGTCTCTTGTCATCTGCCAGGATCCATGGAAGAAAGATATTTTAAATTGCTGGCTTCTTAATAAAGCAAAATCTCAGCTCCTTTGCAATCCTTGGCATATACTTCCTTTTCGTAGAAAATATGAAATGAATGCTTTGAAAAGACCAATGTTAAAAGTGTTTTAAACTTTCAATTAGAAATAATTGCGGATTTATAGGAAGGTACAAAACATTGTACATAGTGTTTTTGTGTCCCTCTACCCAGCTCCTCCTACAAAGGCTACCTCTCACTTAAGTACAGTACAGAAGCAAACCCAGCCTTTGATATGAGGACTAGGTTTGTGTGTGATTCTGCCTTGTTATCACCATGTAGATTTGTATTCTTGCAGCTGTTCTAGACACAGAGCAAGCACAAGACCTTCCTATGCCTGAAGTCACACTGGCTACTTCCCCTGAACAGCTCCAAGTACAGGCAACCACTATTGACTCTACCTGTGTATCATTTCAAGAACCTTATCTATGGAATCATGGGACCGACTGAGAGTCGCTTTTACACTCGGCATAATTATCTAATGTTTATCTCCAGCTCCTCTGTATGAAAAGTTAAGTCTCAGGGTGTTCATCTAAGCTGTTGTGTCTATCAGTCGTTCCTCTATTTTCACTGGTGAGTAGTATTCCATGGTATAGACGTAACTGCTGAAGGAAAATGGCTGTAACTGCATCTCTAAACGTGCACCTGTTGAGGTGTTTCTGATTTGGTTGTTTCCAATTTGAACTACTGTAAGTAAAGCTGCTCTGAGCAATAGTTTTGTGGGTTTTTGGTGGACATAGATTTTTATAGAATTTTTTTTTTTTATACATACAAGCTGGGGTGCAGGCCAGAGGCGTGGGGCGGCGAGAGGGTTCACCAGAGACAGAGCAGGTAGCAGAACAGGCAGATCAGAAATACACTGCTGAGGGGAGCAGCGGGCAAGGCAGGAGAGGTCTGCCGTGCCATGTGGGATTCTCCCTGGCCGGGCGTCGAACTCGCGTCGCTGCTGCCGACAGCTCCACAGCGCAGCGCTTAACCGCTGCGCCACCGGGGAGGCCCTGGACATAGATTTTTAAATTTTCTGGGCTAGAGGCTCAGGAGTGCCATTTCTGGATCACATGGGGAGTATTATGGGGAGTCTGTGCTTAGTGTTCTAAACTTGCAACTACCAAGCATTTTCCCAGAGCATCAATACAATTTACATTCCCACAGCATATATTTTGCTTTGTAAGCCAGTCTGAACATCTTTTTTCTTTAAATATATGAGATAAAGCCTTTAAAAGTCATTGCTGTTTCTGCTACAGTTGGTCTCTACCTTTCAATCTCATTTTGTGATTTGTTCTCTGTGTATTATTTTGTTGTTGTTGGGGTGTCTTTTGAGGAATAATTAGACCTATTTGAGTTTGTATTGTAGTTGTACTGTGCAGATAAATACTAGGTAAAAGTCAGTCTCCTCTTGTGATATTTACATTTATGGGGTGCAGTCACTCCTCCCCCCAGATATTCCTGAACACAGAGTATCTTGAGTTGTTTTTTGTTTCTTTTTCACGTTTACAATGTATTTCTAAGGATTTCAGCGTTGCAATACTCCTGTCACTTTTTTTCCTTGATTCTTCTGGAAATGTTCCACTATTGTTTTCTAATTTATGGTGAGAAATCTGCTTCTGCCCACTGCCTCTTTATCAGAGCCTTTGTCTTTTCACCTGGGAGCTGAAGGGAATTTCTATTTATTCTCAAAACCTTTTGATTTACTGGAGAATATCTAGGATGGATCATTTTTCAGATTATCCCAATTCATAATAGACTCTTTCAATATGGAAATTCTGTTTCCTTTTATTCCAAGTGACTTTGATTAGATATTCACCCTGTTCCAGCGCTTTGTTTTTCAAAGCCAGTTAGGGGCATTTCAGTTCCTTTTCCTATCTGTACACCTGTATCTATGTTTTTCCATATGTTTCAAGCTTTCAATATTCTGATGTTTGTGTTGGTCCTGTCTGCAGTTGCCTGCCGAGGGCACAGATGCACTCCTGGGACTTAACATCTCCTCTCCTGTCAGGTTCTTTTTATAAAAAATAATTTTCACCAGGTGATATTTTTTTCTCTTGATCTAATTTCTTCCTTTGCTAGCTGTGTGTGGATATTGCCTTGCTCTTTATTCATTTTTAACTACTGTGTTTTCCCAAAGTGTACGGGTGAGTGCAGGGACAAGGGGACTGGCTTGCTGGGCAGATTCTCGAGGGCTTTTCCCTATTGCTGCAGGGCTGATGGTGGCCTGTCTGCTAATCTGACCCCCTTTTGCTTCTCTACAAAATTTACCTCTCACTGCTTGCTTATTTTTTATTCCTCCACCACCAAATCTGAGGATGCTTTCTTCCACCCCAGAACAGGGTGTTCATGAAACTCTCCACCCAGTTCTGTCCTTTTGAGTCACTGTAGCTAGGCCTTCGCGTTCACGTTTCAGACTGAATCATTATCTGCTCTCCCTTAGGGGAGGCCCTGTCTCCTGCTGAGCAAGCACCCTGCTCTCCTTTGCACCCCCCACTTGCCTGCCTCGTCTCCCCCTCTTCATTGTGGGCTCTACAGCGGGTCTTCTTTGGTTTGTGTTTTTCTGTGTACATGTAACAAGACAGCCTGTGTTCCTTCTGGCGTTAAGCACTGGCTCTCTTTGCTGTCCAGACTGAGGGGGTGATTTGCAGGACATGTGGAGAAATAAGGCAGCACCGTTACCCCACCGGAAACCGGAAATCCCCAGCTACCAGGCCAGCAGCCCAAACTGGCCCTTCGAGGCACATCCCTTCCGGCAGGGATGAAGCACTGACACAGGAACACGACAGACAGGGCTGAGATTTGAAAGTGGTTGACTGTCAGCAGGTCAAAAAGACACTGCCGACTTTAAAGACAGATGTGTGTCTGGGTCTCTGAGGTTTTGTCTGTGTGTGTGTGCATCTGTGTGTTATGTGTGTCTCTGTGTGCTTTTGTGCACATCTGTTTGTGTGTGTGCATGTGCATGTCTGTGCATCTGTGTGTGCTGTGTGTCTATGTATGTGTCTGTGTGTATTTATGTATGTGTCTGTGTGTCTCTATGTGTCTGTGTGTCTCTATGTGTCTGTGTGTCTCTATGTGTCTGGGTGTCTGTGTGTGTATCTGTGTCTCTATGTGTCTGTATGTGTCCGTGTGTGTGTGTGTGTGTGTGTGTGTGTGTGTGTATGTGTGTGTGTGAGAGAGACTTCCTACTTCCTTGTTTCTCCAACCCTCTGCTCCCCGCCCCGCTCTACCAAGTGTTCCCACTGCTTTCTCCTTCAACTTTTGGGCAGGATGTATGGAAAGGAGGAATGAAAAACATTAGAAAGTCCTCAGCGATATGGCAGCTTCCATCCCCTCTTTGTTTGAAGACATTTCTGGAAGGGAGTTCCTGAGATCAACCCCCTGACCTCAGGGTGGGAGCAGACAGTGGGGAGAGCAGCAGAGAAGCGCCCTCTCTGGCTCAGGAAGAGTCCTCCCCTGGGGCTACAGTTTGCACCTTTCGGGGAAATAAAAATGAATTTCTCTGTATTCATTATTTTCTCTGCGGCTGCGGCCTCACAGGAAGACAGGCTCTTGGTGGCTGCTTGGGTTGATCTTGGTGGCTGCTTGGGTTGAGAGTCCTCGTGAAGCTTGGGGCCTCTTTTGTTTCCCTCTTTTCTTGTTGAAAGCTTCAAGTTTTGCCTTTTTTTCTCCACACACCTGAAAAGGGCAACTGTGGTCTTGTTCACGTCTTAGGCAGCGCAGTGTTCCACAGTCACTCACTGTCACAGTTGTGGTGACTTAAAAAGAATCACCTCGAAATGTTACTGTGCTGAATTTCAGAATATTCTTAAGTTCCCTGCAAGTAAAGGTTGGCATGTTTACCCCTGACAAAAGCAAAAGCAAAATAGATTTCCGTCCTTTTCCCTGAAGGACTGAAAGGTGGCATTCACTTTCGACTACTGACAGTTTATGTAAAGGACCTTTCACTAGGAAATTTAAAAATCACAATGAGCACTGATTTCTACAGAACATGGAATAAGAGATGATGGGCAGGCACGACTGCCTGCCCAAACAAACTCGTCCCTGTAGTATGGCTCCAGCCTGACCCGCAGCCCCCAGCCCCACCGCGTATTAGGCTAGTGGGCGGCCAGGGTGGTTGCTGCCTGGATGGCGCTTCCAGAAAAGCATCAGAGCAGCACCCCCTACCCCCACACACCCGTTCCCATCAGCAATAAAAGAAACACTTGTGCCCCTGAGAACACTAGTAAATCCACTTTCATCTCTTGGTTTGTAGGCAGAAGGGCAAATCCCTGGCCAACTTCAGATGTACACCATAAAAAAAATCTATAAATTAAGAGCGAGAACATGCTTTGTACAACTGAGCACACAGCCCCACTGGATCTGATCTTATCAGAGCATAGCTTCCAGATGGCCTGTTCCTGCGTCCTCATCCTCTCCCGGAGAGGAAAATGCCCTGGGGAAAGGGCAGGAGAAGGCCCCTGTCACTCAGACAGCGTGAAAGTCTCATCTGATTACAGAAAAGAAAGTCAAGCTATATTCATTTGAGAAATAGTTATAATGAAGCTTTTCTTAAAGTCTTTTATTAAAGATTAATTTATGCATATAAGAATTGGGGTGCAGGCCAGAATTAGGGAGGTGGTGGGAGGATTCGCCAGAGACAGGTTAGGTTCAGAACAGGCAGATTTACTGAAATACACTGCTGAGGGGAGTAGCAAGGAAACAGGAGAGGTCTGTTGTGCCATGTGGGAAGCTCCCTGGCTGGGGATCGAACTCCTGCTGCAGTGGCTGCCGATAGCTTCATAGTAACCCCTTGCACCACCGGGGCAGGGGGGTCCACAAAGCCATTTTTTCTACAAAGAAAATGTCCCATTTTAATAGCTTGTGATGGCATAGCCCACATCAGAGGCTTAAGCCATGAGGCTCATCCGTGAGTGGACTGTGTTTCCACCAACAATGAGAAAGGGTCTGACTTACATCACCATCCCGTCCCTGACGCTGCATGGGGTCTGTTCACTTCTTTTATCATGAAGAAACTCAAGTCATCAGCCTCAATTCTCGGAGCTTGACAATTACTTTATTATTGCTATGAGACAAAACTTTCTGCATTAATTTTTCAAAAAATAATTGAGTCTTGGCAAACCCTCTGTAGAGTTGGAATAGGCAAAAATCAATTGAAAGTGGATTTGAATTAATGAGTTTAGTAAAGTGATTTAATAAAGATCAATACACAGAAATTAAGGACTTATCTCAAAGAAGCAATACATATTTAGAAAAGATAATGGCAACAAATGACTTTATCGTCCATCACAAAAATTCTCATAAAACTTGTAGGAGTAAATAATCTGAGAAATAGGCAAGACCTAAATAGTAAATATATAAATCTTGATGGGCTATGAGAGATATCAAGTCTCCCTATATTCATCTCTTTGGGTCATGTAATCCCAATGGTTAAGATTTTCTTAAAAAAAATCAGTTGACCACTGATCCTAAAATAGATCTCTCCTGGGACATCCCTTTGGAGATCCCTAAAAGCACCATGGAATGACCTTCCTTCCTAGAATTGGTACAGGGAATTCACAATCTGTGCCAATTGACTGTTGTTCTTTTTTTTTCTTAGAAGTATAATTTTATTATTATTTTTAAAATATATATATATATTTATTGTTATTTATATCTTTTACATTTTGTATTCCCCTTGGGTAACCCCACCACCAATTCACCCGTGATCCATCTCCGTGGTCCCTTGTGTCCTTTTCTACTCCATTTTGTGCCCTTATCCTGCCCCCCCACACACACACACTGAGAGTCTCTCTCCTATTTGGTTTCCCTATACTCCTGTTATAAGTGAAACCATTCGATATTTTTCTCTTTCTTTCTGGCTTATTTCACTGAGTATGATCCCCTCTAATTCCATCCATGTCGCTGCAAATGGCATGTGTTTATCTTCTTTGAATGCTGAATAGTATTCCATTGTGTATATGGACCACATCTTCTTGATGCAGTCATTATTTTTGGACATCTGGGTTGCTTCCATACCTTAACTATTGTGAACAGTGCTGCAATGAACATACAGGTGCCTGTATCCTTTTGGATTAGTGTTTTTGTGTCCTTTGGGTAGATTCCCAAAAGTGGTGTTGCTGGGTCATATGGAAGCTCCATTTCTAGCAGATTGAGGTAGGTCTGTGGTTCTTAAGGAAACAAATGTGACAGATGGCATGTGAGATAAGAATAGGTGAAAATTTTAGAATTTCTGGAAATTTCCTATAAAATTCCCTTTCTGTTGCAAAAACATAGTTGGTGGATTTTTATATACCTATAAAAGAAATACAGGATCTGTTGCTTGTGGGTGAATCAAAGAGCTTGAGCTAGTCAGAGGGGGTGTTTCAACCTTCTGGCTAAGAGGAGTGAGAGGGGAGCAGAGCACCTCCTGGGTCTGGTCGCAGAGGATCTGCTGCAGAGAACAGCCCCTCTCCGTCATCTCCCCCATCAAGCAGGGAGGGTTTGCCAGGTCTAGAACCCAAAATGGGAGGAACAACTCAGAAAATGCCTGGATAGTGCTTGACATGCACTTAGTAATATAAAATCTTTTCACAAGTTTAAATCTCGGTTATTTTCATTGATGGTTTGGTAATAATGGTTCAGACTGATCCTATCCAGTAAGTGAATTGACCCATTCTGTTTAGCGAGTGCAACATTTCAGTTGTACACTATGATCAATGTATCCTAGAGATGTTCTATACAACAGCATAACTGTAGTTAACAGCACCATATTGTGCACTAAAATATGTGTGTGAAAGAGTAGAACTCATAATAACTGAGCTCATGTTACCAAAATAAAAAGAAATATGTTACAGCCTCCCTGTTGGTATAACAGGTTAAGCCTCAGCACTATGAAGCTATCTGCGCCTACTGCAGCACGAGTTTGATCCCCGGCCAGGGAGCTGACCCACATGGCGCAGCAGACCTCTCCTGTCTCCCCGCTGCTCCCCTCAGCAGTGTATTTCAGTCAATCTGCCTCTTCTGCTCCCCACTCTGTCTCTGGTGACTCCTCTCACCACCCCCCACCTCTGGCTTACACCCCAGTTCTTGTATGCATAAATAAGTAAATCTTAAAAAAAAAAAAAAGAAATGTGAAATATGCAAGAATAAACAGGTAAAAAATGAAAACAGGAGGGGACTTACAAAAAATCATGATTATTAAGACTGTGAGCACAAAAGTAAAGAAATGGATCAATGGTAGAGAATAAACGTTCAGAAAAATATTCATGAATATTTGAGACTTTGGTCCATGATGTGTGCTGGGAGCATCTGTTGCTTTTCCCTTAAATATTAATCTATAATTTATTGGGAAGACTGTTCTGCATTGTGTTCTTACTTCTCTACTGCGGCAGCTGAGAGGTTTAAGGTCATTTTTGATAGGTGATCCTTGTTTGTGGTAGAATTCCTTCGCTCATTGAAAGATTCCGGAATCACTTTACTTTTGGTGTTCTGAAAGGGCATTTGATCCCCCCTTTATTACAGGAAACTTAAAAAAAAATAGTATTATTTGGTAATTTTCATCTTCACAGTTTACTGCTTCTGAAACTTCCACTAATTGTATATTAAAGGGGCTTGATAAAGACTTTGGTTATTTTTAGCCTTCTGCCTTTTTACCTCTTGTTCTATTTGCTTTACTTTCCGTAAAATGCTGATATTCTCGTTTGTCTTTCAAAATTTTGTTATTTTTAAAACTGCTGCTTTTGTGCTTTTCATTGACAAAAAGCCATTCTTTTCTTTTGCCTGCCCATTTTCATGGCATCCTGTCTACATTTTATTCATTGTAATGTCCAAGTGTCCTTCCTCAGAGGAGTGGTTAAAATTTATGTACACTCTTAATATTGAATACTCTCTAATCACACATATTCAGAAAAACAGTAACAAAAAAGTGAGTCCTTCACTCTCTGTGGAAAAACATACTGTTGGCAAAGAATTTTTTGCCCACTTTACAGAGAAAGGGGAAGTCACTGTTGTAAAATCCTTTGATTTCAGAGCCATCCCCTCTGCTCAGCTTCCTGGTTTAACAGAGGAGCCAAAATGGCGTCAATGCTTCTACCTGTGGGTTTTGGTCAGCCGGTCTCTTGTAGTGCAGGAAATTTCTTTCTCCCTTTTATGTCTTTTAGTGTACCTATAACCCAATCATGCCCTCAAAACTGTGTTTTTCCCTTAAGATTTTAGATATGATCTAATTTTGTGCTCTTTTTCCCTAAAATTTGTATCTAAAGTCATCTTTAGGTCATCTTTCTTTTTCTCTTCACAACCAAACTTGGTTCCTCTGCAAACTCTCCAGTTCCCTCCCCTCTCACATTGAGTCTTCACCCCACAATCTGGTGTGTGTTTGCTTTTTGTGCCGTTTCCTCACAAAGCACACTAAAAATAGCTCTGTGATATTCATTTAATAAAATTATTTTTCTATCATTTTATTATTCGGAATGCCTTTGGCACAACATAGAAAGGGAAACTCATTGAAGTTTGCCTTAAAAGGGAACTGGCTTAATAACAAGAAAGCAGAGAGACACTTACTGATGGGAAAGTAACCACGGAGAGACTGAGAAGCCAGGCTGAAAGTGGTGGCTGGGAGCTTCCATAATATTAGGATAACTGGAGTCAAATTTGGATTTCATTATCTACCCAGAAGAGTGGATCCTTGTATAAACATCTCAGATTCCAGTGGGGGATCCTGAAGTTCTCCAAGAATGAGGTAAAAATTTAATATAAGCCAATCCTGACAAAGACAAAGATGGAAACAAAGATTTGAATCAGCTGAGTCTCAGATTGTATAAAGTTGATATTTGTCAAATCACTTGCAAGAAACTGAACTGAACCCTCCTAGGGGAAAAAAGATCCCCTAACAATATTGCAATACTCAAATTATCTCTATACTGTTTCATTTATACTTTCTAGGATTCAATCAAATATCACTAATGGCACCAAGGAAAGAAGCCAAGGAACACAACAATGAATAGAACAATGAACAGGACTCTGGATTATCCAGTATTAGAGTTAACCAACATACCAACACAAAAGTTAAAATAACTGTCATAAATGTGCTCAAAATATGAATGACAAGGTGAGAATTTCAGCAGAGAACTGGAGACTATAAAAGGAATCAACTGGAAATCCTGGAACAATACTACAAATGAAATTAAAAAGTTAATAAGTGAATTAATATCTGCTGCAAATAACCAACAACTATATTAATGTATTGATAAATGGAAGGGGAGAGAATATCTATCCAAAATAAGGTTCTCCCACAAATGAATATAATGTGGTAATAGAAAGTAATTGCACAAAGGAAGAATTCTAAGGGATATTAAGTAAGCTCAAAATTCATCCAATTACTCACTGCCTTTGAAGAAGGCAAAGTTGAAATGGTCTTGTTCAGAGACTTTTAAAGTCATATTTCTAAGACTTCCAGAAACGAGAAAAAAACTACAACAGTATGATACACACTAATAAATCCCAATGAGTGGTCAGCTGATAAAAAAGGCAAGTTAGTACCCCAAGAATTGTAAATAATAGAAATAACAGAAAAAAAATAGGAAAAGTTTCTGTAATAGGAAAAGTTTCTAAAATGATATAAAATAGTTGCATACTATAGATATATTCTATTTTATACGATACATAATATTTAAATGTGATTATGTATTACTTTTAAAATATTAAATGTGACAGGAAGGAAGTTGACATCATATTAGTAGGGGATTATAATATAAAAACAATCTATAAGCAAATTTAACTACTAAAACATCTAGATATTTTTAAAGCCATTTAAAAGGAAACGATTGAATTGAATTAGACTACTTGAGGGAATGCCTAGATAATTAAAGACAAATTGGAAGAAATCAAGAATGTAGTGGAAAATAGGAAGTCAAAATATTAAGATGGGAGAGTTAGATGAAAGATAGAATGAGAATGCCCAACTATAACCAACACCCAGGTGACTGGATTTCCAAGATAAGCAACAAGAGTAAATAGGAGTGAGGAAAAACTTGAAAGGGTAATAGCTAGGAAAAAAACCAGAATTGAAAGCAGATGTTAAGTCTCAGGAGTAACACCTAGTCACTAGGAGACACACTATGTGAATGGAAGGAATTAGACATAAAGTAAGGAATTTTAATCACAATTCTGAAGAAAGTCAAGTTTCTTTTGGGAAAAAAGAACAAATGAGGGGAGAATGCAATCATGTCATCAGCAGGCAGAAGGCACTAGAAACATATTTTCAAAATGCTGGAGAAAAATAGCAGTCAAGACCAATTACCATCAAAAGTGACAGTCGAACAACGTTCTCAGAAATATGGAAACTAAAGATATTTATTAACCTAAGCCTTCACAGAGACAAGTATCTAAAATACAGTCTTTTGGAAGAAGGCAGATAAAACCAGAAAGCAGGTAGCATCCAGTTGCAAATGTGTAACATGGAGGATTTAGGGAGTGGATGTGGGTGTCCCCTGCACTGTGGAACTAAATCCTTCCCCTTCCTGTGCTTCAGTTTCTACATGTAAAATGAAAATACATGTAATAATAGAACTTACATTGTAGGGTATTTGAAATGGGCAGTAAGCAAGTCGATACTTGTAAATCCCTGACACATCACATCCATTCAATAAGTGTTGATTTACAAATCATATACGGGGTTGTCCACAAAGTTCTCTCAATTAAAAAACAAATACTAAATAAATTAAAAAAGTAAATAAAATCGTTAAGCAGTGACAAAAAAAAAATAAAATGCCAAGTGTAAGATCCATTTTAATACTTCAAAAATAATAGACTTAACATAAGGTAGAAATGGAATGTCAGGAAATAATATAGTTCAGAGAAGAAATCATTAAAAGTATTTTCTAAATCATGGTATTGTTTTCTGGTATGTGAGAAAGGAGGAAAATAAAGAAAATGCAATTACTAAGTGGTCTCTGGTCCAACAGCATGTTTGGGAACTTGTCAGAAAGACAAATTCTCAGACCTACTGCATCAGAAACTCTGGAGCTGGAGTCCAAGAATCAGCTTAACGGGCCTTCCAGGTTACTCTAAGACACAGCATAATCTAGACAAAAGTTGGTGGATGCAGAAAAACAACAGACAAATGCAAACCAAAGAGGGCCTCCCTGGTGGCGCAATGGGTTAAGTCTCAGCCTATGAAGCTATCCAAAGCCAAGAGTCACTGCAGCACGAGTTCGATACCCAACCAGGGAGCTTCCCACATGGCACAGCAGACCTCTCCTGTCTTGCCCGCTGCTCCCCTCAGCAGTGTACTTCCGTCGATCTGCCTGTTCTGCTCCCCACTCTGTCTCTGGTGAAGCCTCTCACCTCTCCACACCTCTGGCCTGCATCCCAGCTTGTATGCAAAAATAAATAAATCTTTAAAAAAATGCAAACCAAAGAAAGCCATTGCAATGTGATGAGACTTTTCAAATTTAAATATTTACAAGAAACAGAACCTAACAAACAGTGTCAAAATAGAACCACACGTGATGTTTACAAGGGGGCAATTGACCTGGTCCATTCACCATCACAATGGGACATTTTTACCAATGGAAATGTGAAATTTCTCCTTTTTATAAATTCTTCTCTATAGTTCTTTTTTTAAAAAAAGAAAGATTAATTTTATTCATGCATATAAGCTGGGGTGCAGGCCAGAGGTGTGAGGCGGTAAGAGGGGTCACCAGAGACAGAGTGGGTAGTAGAACAGGCAGATCAGAAATCCACTGCTGAGGGGAGTACCGGGCGAGGCAGGAGAGGTCTGCTGTGCCATGTGGGAATCTCCCCAGCAGGGCATTGAACTCTCCCAGCAGCTGCTGACAGCTCCACAGCGCTGCACTTAACCTGTTGCACCAGCGGGGAGGCCCTCTTCTGTATAACTTATAATTTTCCCCTGTGTGAAATTTATAATTGGAAGTGACAATTTTGGATTTAGGTCTGGAATTCTATCAGAACTAATATAAAAATTAGCCATGTCTTTCCGTCTTATGCATGAGAGAGGAGACCAGACCAGGACTCAGGCTGAGCCGGCCTCTTGGACCTCAGTTTCTGTATCAGTGGCAATCAGGTGGCGCTGTGGGAAGGCTTACATGTAATGGAAAATTCTTCGTCGAACAATATGTGCCACCTAAGTCAATATTTGACATCGAGCCACTTACCGCTTTCCTGCTTAGCCCCATAATGCAACCATGATGGCTCTTTCTGCTGCCTGTGTTATCACATTCAAGTTCATTCCCTTCAGAACAACAGAAAAGACCACAGCCAAGAAGAGTTCCCTTCCCCTTTTTCCTGATGGGATGGAGAAACCCCTGGCTCCTTGGCTCGGCTGTCTGTATTCCTCTGCTTATTTCACAGATAGAAACAAACCTTGCCCCCGGGTCTTTTTTGAATATTCCTGAATTCAGCAAGAGCTGCTGGAGAACCCAAGTGCTTAACTTGCACGAATTTTTGCAGGAATTTTCCCAATAAGGAAATGAGTTCCTCGGCAAGTGGATTTCCAAGAAATTGGGCTCAGTTTTCCTGGCCGATGTTCAGAGCAGCTATAAAAGTCAGCCTGTGTCTGGTGACTGAGCACTGTCCTAACAGACTAGACAGCAGGCCCAGCCCTCTCCGCCCGCCCGAGGAGATACTTTCTTCTCTGAACATTGGAAAACACATCAAAACCAAAACCACGTGGACTGAACTTTCCTTCACCACAGCGATGGGGCGGTGGAGCCCAGTCAGCTTTCACCCCTGGGGCCAGCTGCCCTGAAGTTGCCTCTTGTCAGCTCCCCACCGTCCTGGGCCAGGCGCGGTAGCTGCCCTCTGACTTTTGGGGCAGAAGAACAAGCAGCATCAGGTCTTAGCACATAAGGTGATTTTTAAAAATTCCCCCCGCTCCACGTCTACACGGCTTCTCCAAGGAGGCACAGAGTGTACGAGAGCCCAGTGTCCCTACGAAATGGACACCTGAGCTCGCAGAGGAAGGCCGCGGTGTTGAGAAGCATGCCGGTGGTCGTCGAGAACGTGTTTCTCTTTGTCTATTTAGGGGTTACCGACCTGGGGTGGCGGGCACTGCTCACGCTCGCCGGCATGAATTTTGTCAGTGAGCAGCCTCTGCACTTGGTCAGCCTGATGCTGAGAGGGGGTGACGGGAAGGACAGTGGGGACAGGGAGAAGGGGTTAGAGGAGTGGCCCCAGCCTCCGCATGTCTTGGGGGGGTCTCAGAACATGGTCTGCGGGACTGAATCTGCGTGGACCTGCAGTTACTTGCCAGTGTGTCATCTCTGAATGCTGGATAAATGGTTGATTTTAAACTTGGAGAGGTGACCTGTCAGAAATCAGGTGTTTCGTGAAAAGCAGTAACTGGTCCAGCTATGGGTCAGACGCGTGGGGTGTGTCCTGGGGTGAGGCGAGGAGGCTGCACCTTGGACTCTGATTCATTCCACGTGTGTTTGGAAGAGGCCGAGATGCTCGGCAGAAGCAGGCGCGCCCACCCTTGCTGCCCAGCGCCTGTTCCTTGCTCCTTGGCGGTCACGTTTAACTCCTGCCACGTGGCTTCAGTGCTTCCAAACCAGCGCTGTGCGTGCTGGCCTGGGCTGTGTGTAAAGTCCATGTTGAGGGACGCAGACTTTGATCCGTTGTTAAAGATGTTGCCTTTTACAAGAAGAGGAATAGGTGCAAGTGCCTCCTTGAATTTTACTCCGGTAAAAATGAACACGGAGCGGTGGGCAGCGGCATCGCAAGTTCGATGCCCAGCTGGGGAGATTCCCACGTGGCACAGCAGACCTCTCCTGCCTTCCTGCTGCTCCCCTCAGCAGTGTGTTTCCATCGCTCTACCTGTTCTGCTCCCCACCCTGTTTCGCCGCCCCATGCCTCTGGCCTGTACCCCAGCTTGTATGCATAAATAAATAAATCTTTAAAAAATAAAAAGTAAATAAAATAAAATTTGAGGGGCTAATAACCGCTTGTGCTCATTATTTCAGGATGATGGGGACTCATATAAGATATTGACTCTTCCAGATGGCTCTTAATACCATCACTAAAATAATGTCTTGTTTCTCTCCTAGCGATGCTTTCGTGAGGATGTGTTGTATGAAGGGACCTCCATAACCTAAGTTGAGCAGATTTGGGGGTTTTCACTCTGATCCATAGAAGTGATATATCTTTTCTGGCTATTCTGGAGACATCTTAGTAACCTACACTTGGTATTTATTTTGCTTGAATTGCAAACTCAACTGAGATAGATGCAGAAAGCCTTAGGAAGTAGGAATAACACTTTAAACCTTATCTCATTATATGATAAGCACCAAATTAGGGAACAAAAAGGAGGAAACCATTGGCATCTCCCACATAAGAAACTCAAGTCAGAGATTATAAATTGCTCCGGAACACAGTGGGGAAATAGTGGCAGTGGCGCCCCCTACCCACTCTACTCTGTAACTGAAATGTAAGGTTTCCTCAGCACTGCTGTCCCCATTAATACTTCTGAAAGTCAGGATATCCTCATTGAAGAATATCAGAATGTCACGTGATGAATGATCAGGTAGTCAGTTTGAGATTTGATGCCTAAAGTCATTCCTCATTAAAATATAACTTTGGGGCCTCCCCGGTGGCGCAGCGGTTGAGCGCTGCGCTATGGAGCTGTCCGCGGCGGCGACACGAGTTCGACACCCAGCCGGGGAGAATCCCACATGGTGCGGCAGACCTCTCCTGCCTCACCCGCTGCTCCCCTCAGCAGTGTACTTCTGATCTGCCTGTTCTGCTCCCCACTCTGTCTCTGGTGAACCCTCTCGCCGCCCCACGCCTCTGGCCTGTACCCCAGCTTGTATGTATAAAAAAAAAAAAGTTTAAAAAAAAATATAACTTTGACTGAATTCACTTTCAAAATGGAATACAACCCCACAGAGAGGAAGTAAATAAAAAGCCATCAGAATATTTGCATGGGTTACCACCTGTAGGGACACATCACAGATGTTGTCTTATTGGTCTTTCTGAATCAGTTCGGCCCACCTGTGCCCACGCGGAGATGCTGTACTTTGGGCTCAGCCCGGAGACCACTAGTTGTGAAGAGAGGGGAGAGGCTTAGCTGTGTTCCAGCTTAGTTCTTCTAAGTAAACCCTGAGTTTCATCTCCCCGGCAGTTGTGCTTTGGAGCTCCAGGCACTCACCTTGATTTTAGTCACTTCTTCTTTGCTTCTCCCATGATTCCGCCTTCAGACGCTCACAGTTGAATCAGGATGGATGTTTATCGACACATTCAGAAAGCTTGCCCCTCTTACAACTTACTGCTCTCTTTGTTTCCGTTTCTTGTCAAGAGGGTCTTTCTTCGACAGTTTTGCCTTTTTCTTTTCCGGAGGTTTCAAGCAAGGGATATTTATTTTGGGTCCCACAATAGGAGGGGACAAGAAGAATCCTGAGCTGCTCTGGACTGAGAGCTAGGGGCATGCTGGCTTTAGGGGGAGCAGGAGGCTTGTTTGGGGCCAGGCTGTCCTGTGATATGGGCAGAAGAGCTACCTGCTTCTTCAGGTGTCTCATATCTCTTGGCAGCTGGAGTCTCCCCACCCGGGGGGGGGTGGTGGGTGGGTTGTAGCATTATAATGTGCCCAGTCAGGTCTTCTTTTTTATTTTATTTTTTTTTAAGATTTGTTTATTTTTGCATACAAGCTGGGGTGCAGGCAGTGGTGTGGGGTGGTGAGAGGATTCACCAGAGACAGAGTGGGGAGCAGAATAGGCAGATCAAGGGAAATACACTGCTGAGGGGAGCAGCGGGCAAGGCAGAAGAGGTCTGCTGCGCCATGTGGGAAGCTCCCTGGCCGGGCATCTAACTTGCCAGCTGCCTACAGCTCCACAGTGCTGTGCTTAACCCGCTGCGCCACCAGGGAGGCCCTCAGTCAGGTCTTCTGCTGTCTGCATCTGTCCGGCTTTGGGGCTGGTTCTGGAGCCTCCGCTGGGAAGCTCCTCTGCAGGGTGGAGGGTCTGTTTCCTCACTGGTGCTGGGCTGAATTCCTATGTGCTTGGAGGCCCAATAACAGAAAGGTTAAGCAAGGAGTCCTGTAACAAATCTCTGCTTTGTTTTGTTCTGCTGCACATTCTTGAGGGATTTGGGGGGCCCTCCTGCAGCTAGGTCCTGCTGTGGAGGGGGCAAAAGCACTGTAGGGCCCCGTAGAGGATGGGGATTGCAACTGAGAGAGATCTAGGCATCCCTGGCTGAGCTTGCTGTCTGCATCCCTCGGGAAGGTTGATCTGGAAGCTCCAAAGGTTCAGGGCTCGTTGGCTGCAGCGCAGAAATGAGAGGCAGAAGCTGCATACTTAAGCAATGTTGAAGCCTTTACCCGTTTTCTTTTAGCAGGTTTTCCATCCTTTTTTTATTTTAATACATTGGGAAAATTATCCTCTTTGTACGATCTGCAAGTATTTTCTCTCTACCTGTTAGTCGGGCTTGAATTAACTCCTGTTCTGTTCTGCTGCCTGGATCCTTCCTGAGTCTTGCCTCCAAAAAATCCCCCCCCCCCGACAATGCAAATGGAAAACTCATCAGTCACAAAAATGAACAAGTGGGTAACCTGCTCCTCTTGGAAAATTTTCCTACCTTTGCTTTCAAAGAGGCTCATCTCTCTCCTGGTTCACTGGTCTGTTCTCAGCATTCTTTGTGACTTCATACCTTCTCAAACCTCTAAGTTTGGACTATCCAGGAATCACTGATGGTCCTTTATTGGAGTTTTAATCTCATTTTCCCCACAAATTTTAAGTGCCACTCTCCAATTTAATTTTCAATCTAGACACAGAATTTCCAACTCATTTGCAATTAAATGTACAATAAACATCTCCAATTAACATATCTAAAACACTGTTTGAATTTCAGCCTAAACCTTTCTTCCCAACTCGCTTTAAAATTCATTCATTTAGAAGCACAGTTGAAACCACCAAAGTCTAGGCAAGTTCATGTTCTGCCCTGCTCCCTCCTAAATGCAGCTTCCTTGTGCTGTAGGCCTGGGGGGCTGAGTCTCTGGTGCAGTCTTTCAAACGCGCTCTGTGTGCTTTTTCTTCCTGTGTCTCTGCTGGCTCTGAGCATGAACACAGGCAGTATATTCCCTGCCTTTTTAGATCTGATTTGCTCACCTCCCTGAGGATGCAGGACAATGCCTTAGCCCAGAGGAGGGTCCCTCTCTGGGCCTTGCAGAGCACCAGTTTCAACAGAGCCCTGCCATCCCCAGGAATTCCCAGAGTTGTTGGCGAGTTTTCAGAAAGGGGATGGGCTCATCCCCTAACTCCTTTGGATAGCTTTATTCCAGAACCTTACACATCCTTTCTCTGCCAAGTGATTCAGAACCTCAGTGTTACTGAGAAGTGGCCTTGGGTTAGGAGGTTCTAAATTACTGGTTTAATCCCCTTGAGAGCCTCATAGATGGGGGCTTCAAGGCCAGAGACTTAAGTTTAATATGGATGGCTAGGTTTACCTGCCCCCTTCCAGCTTTACCTTAATCCCACCCCCCTCCCAGGCAAATCCCCCTGAGCTGAACCCCCTCTGTTTGTGGTTCAGCCACCAAAGCATCCTGGGATTGCCTGATACCCCAGTTATTGGCATTGATATTTTACCTTTTAATGTTTATTAAACAGATGAGCTTGGCACTGAGTTCCTGTGTAAAGCATCATCTAATATTCTTTAGCAACCACTCTCTGTCTTTGAAAGCTTTTCTCCTACCCTAACTATCGTCTCCAAATTTTGGGTCCTTTTCCTCTTGTTTATTGTGATCATTTATCTTAAGATTTATCTGGTGAGAGGAACTTTGTCTTTGAACAAATAGGACAAATACGGGAACACAATTTCACATTGATCTATTTTAATCAAACCAAATTTTGTGTGCGTGTGCAGCAATAGATTTCCAGTGAGTCTTTTTTAGAGCCAGCTTGAAAATTTGTACTTCACAAAAAAATCCACTTGAATCCATAAATAAGCAAAATGGTAATGCTCTGCAGATGATTCTCCTGTGCCGATGCGACGCTGGCATTGTCACCTCTGCAGGGATCGAATGGCCATGCTTGGCTATTGCTAGGAACTGATACTCATGCTGAGATAAAGAAGTTGCTTTCATGGAAATACAAGGGACAGATGAATGTAAGCAAGGGGATCCAATCTTCAAGGTGATATTTTTCACCTTAGCTCCAAAACCAATGAAGAAAATCAAAGGAAGCTCATTGGAACTCTAACAGGAATTTTTTAGGGTCTGCCTATTCATCTCTCATAAGCCAAAACTCAAGAGACAAGAATTGATGGAAGGAACCCTCAGGTGCCAGCAAACCCCAGCCTTGGATTGAAGGTGTAGTGGTCTGTTTTCCTAGTGGCTGTTTCTCTGCACTGGGGAGAGTCGGGGACATAGATGGTGGCGCACTCAGAAAGGAGAGAGGCTAAAGGGTCTGTATCAGCAGAGTTTCAGAGAAACAGGCAAGGTTTGCCACATGCTGCATTTGCACCCCTTTTTCTTCCAGGGCTGGTCCTAGTGCTGGTGGGTGGGCTGTTTACCATGATGATTAGATCATGGGTGGACTTTTGTGTTACTTCCACCTCCATCTTGCTTTAAGCCAGTTTTGCCTGGTTTTCTGGTTTTGTCTGCAAGAAAAGGTAAACAGGAGCTGAACGAGGATAGACAGGGTGAGGACCAGGAATTCACGGTTACCAGGCTGGAGACAGAACCATCTCTATGCCTTTCAGCAGTTATTTCAAGTGATCTTCTTGGAATAACACTTCATTCCTTAACTCTCTTAAAAGAGGCAACAACAAATGCTGGAAAGGATGTGGAGAAAAAGGAACTCTTCTACACTGCAGGTGGGAAATCATAGTGGTCCAACCACTATGGAAAGGTGTATGGAGATTTCTCAAACTGCTAAAAATGGAGGTTCCATATGACCCATCAATACCACTTTTGGGAATCTACCCAAAGGACACAAAAACAGTAATCCAAAAGGATACAGGCACCTGTATGTTCGTTGCAGCACTGTTTACAATAGCTAAGGTATGGAAACAACCTATATATCCAAAATAGATGACTGGATCAAGAAGATGTGGTACATATACACAACAGAATACTATTCAGCATTCAAAGAAGATAAACACATGCAATTTGCAGCAACATGGATGGAATTGGAGAGAATCATACTCAGTGAAATAAGCCAGAAAGAAAGAGAAAAATATCAAATGGTTTCACTTATAACAGGAATATAGGGGAGCCAAATAGGAGAGAGACACTTAGCTGGGGTGGGGGAGGGGGCACGGTAAGGGCACAAAATGGAGTAGAAAAGGACACAAGGGACCACGGAGATGGATCATGGGTGAATTGGTGGTGGGTTACCCAAGGGGAATAAAAAATGTAAAAGATATAAATAACAATTAAAAATATATATATAAAAGATAAATTATTAAAAAAAACAGGGATGTGAAAGTCAACTTTTACCTAAATTCTGCTGGACAGTGTCACCCCGAGGACTATAGTTAAGAATGGAACAGATTGGGACGATTTCTTTGGTTCCAGGGAAGTCCTTAAACCTTGCTATACTCTAGCAGCTGTGCATTCGCCTCACCCTATAGGTTCTGCTCTGCTCCGGGGTCATGCCTTCTATAGGTTCATTGTAAGATCCTGTAAGAGAAATGAGAAATCCCAGGTCAGCTGAGCACAAAATGTTCCTTCAGCCTGAAATCCACCTGGAATATGAGACTGGTCCCAATGAGAGTGAATAATCAAATAAGCCACATGTAATCCTTAGGTTCGGTTGACTATGGTAGCAAAATCACTTTGTGGAATCCTGCAAGTTGGCAAAAATCTAATTAAGAAATTCAGGAAATGTGTAACTGTGAATAGAATGGTGGAATTTTACTGCCCTTTGCCCCAGGTATAGAAATGTGTTTTGTACTGACCACAGTGGAGCGCTTCATAAAATCCTACCTTAATATCGACAGTGTTGGGCCTCCCCGGTGGCGCAGCAGTTAGGTGCTGTGCTGTGGAGCTGTTGGCAGCAGCGATGCGAGTTCGACGGCCGGCCTGGGAGATTCCCACATGGCGCCGCAGACCTCTCCTGCCTCGCCCGCTGCTCCCCTCAGCAGTATGTTTCAGTCAGTCTGCCTGTTCTGCTCCCTACTCTGTCTCTGGTGAACCCTCTCGCCACCCCACGCCTCTGGTCTGTACCCCAGCCTGAATGCATAAGTAAATAAAATCTTTAAAAATTTTTTTTAAAATGAAAAAAAAATATTGACAGTGTTACCCTAGCAGTTTTGCCTGGTAAACCTATTTTATTCTTCTATATAATATCGTAAAACCTCTTAGTCTTTTAAAAAATCATTTTTATTTATGTTCATACTGTATATTAAGCAAATTACTCCAAAGAAAGATATTTTGATCAGTACGTAGTTAGAGTATGGAGCAAGAAGTTGAGAGTCTGCATTTCTTTATTGGGTTTGGTATTTTCATTGCAGTTGTTGGCCCCAGCGGTGCCTTGTCGTGTACTCCTTCTTCTCATGCAGATCCTGATTGTATGTTCATGTTCTCGTTCTAAAATCCAAAAGACACCTTATTGACACATATTGAAAATATGTGCACACCGTACATCTGACAAGGGACTAGTAGCTAAGCTCTACAAAAAACTCATACAATTCAATAAAATAAGAACAAAGGGCCCAAACCAAAAATAGAAGAACTAACTAGAACATCTCCAAAGAAGATAGTGAACGAGCACATAAAAAATGTACATCACTTATCATCAGGGAAATGCAAATCAAGACCACAATCAAGACCTACCACCTCGCTCCTGTGGAAACGGGCCATATTAAAAACAAACAACAAATGTTGGTTTGGAGGAAAGGAAACCCTCGTATACTGCTGGTGGAAAGGTAGACTGGACCAACCCCTCTGGAAAACAGTATGGAGTTTCCTCAAAATATTAAAAATATGTCTACCATATTATGAAGCACTTCCCCTCCTAGGTATCTACCCAACAAATTCACAGTCACTAATTTGAAGGCACATATGCACTCCTGGTCTTTTGGAGTTGATTGTAGCACTATTTAAAATAGCTAAGTTAGAGACACAACCTAAATGCCCATCCACAGAGCAGTGGATTAAGATGTGGTGTATAGGCATGATGGAATACTACTTGGCTATGAAAAAGATGAACTCTTGCTATTTGTGACAATATGAATGGAACTGGAAGGAATTATGCTAAGTGAAATAAATCAGAAGGAAAAAAAAAAAACAAGTATCAGATTTCACTCATATGAGGAATGTGGAGGAAACAAACCAAAGAAAAGGAACTGACAAAACTAAACCAAAATAGACCCTAGAAATAAGACTGCAGAACTGAGACTACTTGAGGGTTAGATGAAGTGGGGGTGAGAATGAAGGAAGGAGAGGGCCTTAGCTGGATCCAAACATAAGAGGACAAACTGCATTCAACTATATTATAAAGTTTATTTAAATTTTTTTTCTGAAATATATAGAAATACATTTCTAATTCATCTCACTTCATAAGCCATTAATTTAAAGGGTGACTGCTCAGCAAATACATTTTCAATAAATTATTATGTCATATTTCAATTAGGTCACAAAATGTGATATAAAGATGGAAATTTAAAATATACTAATGCATCAAATTACATACTAATTACTTTCAGAATCTCATATTTTAAATTCTTACCATTTTTTAAACTTAAATGTGATCAGTTCATGTTTTAGCAATTCCTGTATTTTGTTTTCAAATCATTATTAAGAAGTAATTTTTAGACTGCTCAAAGTACCTTTCTGTGACTAATAGATTATCTTTATTCCCAATGAGTGGAAATTAATTTGAACATAATATTTCAACATAACTGGATGCTGGCTTTTGAAGAGTCATCTTATGAGCTGTACAATACTTAGCATCATATGAATAGAACATACAAATCTTAGTGATCATCTTGCTGCAAAGTATCAGAATAATTATCATTTTTATGCTCCTCTTAATTATTCATATTTCATCATCAGCGGTCCCCATGCTTCCTTCTTTTGTATGTATGACTTGAAGGAGAAAAGAATTTCAGGTTGTGGAAGGGTCAAAACCCTGGTGTGTTCTTGGAAAGATGCTCATCTCTTTGCACCCCATATCCCAGCTGCTGGCGGGGCCCCGCCCCCAGACAGCGCCTCAGGCTGGGTACAGTTAAAGGGAATTTGATGGACAATAGATCAGTTCACTCCCACTCACCAACAAATATTCAATGAGTTGGGCACCTAACTCCAAAGGGAATAAAGTAGGAGCTCTCTACATACCGGGAGAAATCTCTAGAACCAGCCTCCCAAGTCAACAGTGGCAAGGACTCCACGAGCTTCTGGTCACCCAGCATTTGCTCAGCGTTCATCCAAGACACAGGATACATTCATTCCTCTGGGAGAGTGTCGCCACGCTGCTGTTCTTTGAACCGTGATCTGACTTGCCAGGAGCTTCCACATTTTTCTCTTCCACCTTGGCGGCACATGTGCTAGACAAGGGGCGTGTACATACTTCAGGGGCCAGACCGCTTCCTGCCCTAGAAGATCTAGGGTGATTTAAAAGCTCAAAAAGCCATTAACTTCTCTTTTTTTAATAGCAGTTTCATGCTTTTTTAGTAACTTTTTAAAAATATACCAATTTTTAATCTATTTGATTTTACTTAGTTCCACATGCCCACTTTTCCACCCCCTTTCCTTCCTGGAAATAGTTGTTTGAATTTTAGGCCTCCTGCAGACTCTTCTTCAGACCTTGAGTGGGCATTCTGGGGGGAGGACTCCCTGGTGACTGCTCCCCAGGTCATTTCTCCAGCTGAACAGGACATCACGCTTGGGCTGGACTTTTACTCCGTGGAATTTTCAGCCATTCTGAGGTTGCAAGAAAGGATCTGTAGCTCAAAGCCTTATCATGTTTTACTTTTATTGGAATTGACCTGCAGTTGAAAAGCTGTTGCCTTTTTCAACCTTGAAAGGCTCCAATCTTTTGGAAACGCTATTTCCTTTAAGACTTTTATGCCCAACTGACCAATTCTTTTTCTTAACCCCTTGCCAGATGGAGCCCTAAAGCAGCTAACACTTGCTGCTAAGATTTTATTTCCCAGATCCTTTCCTCACTTCATGCTATTTTCTTAAAAAAAAAAATAAAGATTTATTTATCTGTGCGTACAAGAGCTGGGGTGTAGGCCAGAAGTCTTGGGGTGGGGGAGGGGTGTGTGTGTGTGAGAGGATTCACCAGAGACAGAGTGGGGAGCAGAACAGGCAGATATACTGAAATCCACTGCTGAGGGGAGCAACAGGGAGACAGGAGAGGTCTGCTGCGCCATGAGGGAAGCTCCCTGGCTGGGGATTGAACCTCGTGCTGCAATGGCTTCAGATAGCTTCATAGTGCTGAGACTTGACCTCTCGCGCTACCAGGGAGGCCCTCTTCATGCTATTTTCTAACTCATCTACCAGGTGATGGCTGGAGGAGACATTCTCACCAAATATTTCACCACTGCTGAATGTTGATCAATGTCTTTCCAGAGCACCGTGAGCCTCATTCCTTGCTGACTGGCCACCAAGAGGGACAATTGTTTTCATGTTTGTGTGATAGCATCTCCCCACTCTATTGCTTGCCATCCATTTTCTTAAAATTAGGAAACAGTACATATGTAGCCATAACACAGGGGCCCAAAGTCTCACCTTCACCCATCTCGACTCTCTTTCTGCTCTATGAAACTGCTCTAAAAATAGAAGTCAGTGGCTTTTGGAGCTTTTAAATCACCCTGGATCTTCTAGGGCAGGAAATTGTCTGAGAAAGTCTCATGTCTGGAATTAAGTCCAGAATAAAAGCCTTTTATGCTGTGGGTCTATAGAAGACCCCGTGTCCTTCGCCATCAGGAACCCGGGCTGGTCCTAGCACTGTTTTATTATTTGCTTTTATGTCCCTGCATCAATGGGGAAGGAAGCATCACCCAGCTGTGACAGCTTTCACACGGAAGTGTCATAAGTCACTGCACTCATCATCCACTCGTCCACCCAATGACTGAACCAGATACTGCAAAACTTCCAGCCAGTGATTGCTCCCCGGACAATTTTATTTGGCTCTAAAATTTATCTTGAATTTCTTGGAATGACTTCAACATGCATTTACTTGCTTCACATTTATTTATTAGTTTCCATATCCAGGTGCTGTGCGAGGTTGTTAAGTGACTCAATGAAGTCAGCCTCCCACAGTCCCATTTCTTAAATACACTGGTTGGGAAGAGCGGGCAAATAGCTCAGAGCTGTAAGAGAGACGTGAGCAGCAAGCGTTGTCGGAACACAGGGGGAAGGTGTCTCATCCAAACGTGGGTCTGAAGGAGCTAAACTGCAAAAGTCATCTTTGAAACAAGCTTGAAAGGAGGATGAGGTGTGAGGGCTGTGGAAGGCGCAAAGGAGGGAGCTTCCAGAAAAGGAAAGAAAACTATAATCCCCAATCTTGAAACTGAGCTTTTCTGACATCTGACTTCAGCAGATGGAAAAGGCTCTTTCCTGCAGGCTGAACAGAGACATGTTTTCCATTGTTGCTGAAGGAGGTGTTTTGGTTTTAACTGCTCTCTTTTCTTCCTATTATAGGAGAAGTAAGAAAAAACGAAAATCTGTAAAAAAGATCTGTAAAAAAATATCAGCAAGGCCAGTTAAGTAGCCAATTGATGCCAATCAAAATGACAAACATTTTAACGGTTCTATAAGTTTCAGATGAAAATAAGGGGTGTAATTGTGTTTAAGCAATGCTTTATATAGAGGGAGAAGAGATTTTTCTTCCCTTTCCAGCAAAGCTTGTATATAAGAAGACTTTAATAACTGTGAGAAAAAGGTTATCACCAAATCATAGCACTTATGCATAGAAGGCAAGAATAAGTTATACTTAAGAATTAGTGGTTTTGCTAAAGACAAAACCAGATTATTTTATGTATATTTTCATAAAAATATTAATAACGCTAAATCTGGTGAGTGTTAAATACAACAATTTGTTATTTTTGCCCAAAACAATAAATTCTGTCTGCCTCTTATGATAAATTAACACAAAAGCGGCTCAGTGCAGAGTTTAATTCAGCAATATGAATTGGCTGATAGCATATTTTCTGTGTGTGTGATGAAATTTTTTCCACTGTTTTAAAATATAGCTCATTTTGGACCATTTAACTTTCATATCATTACCCTAAAGTCTAAATTTAGTGAAAGTAATAAAAGTTGGATTTTACCACTTAATCAATAGAAATTTATTAAGGCTCTGCTTGTTAAGACCTCTTCTAACTCAAAGGGGGTCTGGCCAGGCTCCCCAGAATTCGGCAAGGAAGGGGTAGAAGGGAGGAGTCACCTCCTTCCATTGTGTTTCTATTTTGCAATATCCCTAATCATTATTTTCCCTGAAATTGATAAGTCCTTTTGTCTCATAATTCACTCATTTTCTTCAGGCTAGTTTCTCGTCTCCATTTGTGTTATTTCCAAACATCTACCAGTTTATTTTGGAAGTTACCAAATTTCTTTGTTTAACTAGTCCTCTACATGATGAACACATTCTTTTTTTTTTTTAAGATTTATTTATGCATACAGGAGCTAGGGTGCAGGCCAGAGGCGTGGGGGGTGAGAAGATTCACCAGAGAGGTGGATCAACTGAAATCCACTGCTGAGGGGTGCAGCGGGGAGACAGGAGAGGTCTGCTGCGCCCTGTGGGAAACTCCCTGGCTGGGGATTGAACTCCTGCGGCAGTAGCTGCTGATAGCTTCATAGTGCTGAGACTTAACCCCTTTGCCACCAGGAAGGCCCACGATGAACACATTCTTTGCATTTCTGTTCTAGAGAACAAATTGCCTGAATTAAGTCCTTGAACATGGTTAGTTGCAGGTTATACAAAAAGGACACCTTAATGAAAAAGCACTTCTGTCAGGAAGAGAAAAAAATACAGAAAACAGTGGAGGATGTGTTTATGCCTTTCTGCCTCCATAAGAAATGTCATTATTTACATTATTATTTACATGGTGTGTAGACTTAGATACAAGTTTGAAAGAGAAAACAAAAGGCAAAGATGCTGAGTCTGTGGAAAAACAAAGATTTAAAATGCAGTGATTTCAGGTTATTGTGTTTGTATAGAATCTCCTTGGTTCTTGAAAAAATAGAAAGGAAAGGTGAGAGAGGGAAGATAATTCACAGAAAAACACTAGTTAAATAACGATGGGATAAAATAAATGAACACACAATAAAAGATTCAAGAACTTCCACCCATCAAGTTTGTGTAAGAAAGAGCAAATAAAGAACATAACTATAATTATCCAAGAGGTAACTATCAAACACAGATTCAAAAATAAAGGACAAAAAAAATCCTTGTAAATACTCAAACAGATTCAGAGTTTCTGCAGCAAAGTTACTGCAGCAAGTGGGCCAGCCACAGAGGTTAACGCCTGTGGTGGGGAGGAGGGAGGCTTGAGGGGCTTGAAGACTAAGTTCTTTTTTGTTCTTTTTTTTAAAGATTTATTTATTTATGCATACAAGAGCTGGGGTGTAGGCCAGAGGTGGAGAGGAGTGAGAGCCTTCACCAGAGACAGAGTGGGGAGCAGAACAAGTGGATCTATTAAAGTACACTGCTGAGGGGAGCAGCCGGGAGACAGGAGAGGTCTGCTGTGCCCTGTGGGAAGCTCCCTGGCTGGGGATCGAACTCTTGCTACAGTGGCTCTGGATAGCTTCATAGTGCTGAGACTTAACCCGTTGCACCACCAGGGAGGCCCTCGAGGACTAAGTTCTGCAGGGCTGGAGGAAAGGGCAGAATGTGGACT